>CAUYPK010109554.1:0-93506 GCA_963574355.1 Loris lydekkerianus
ATTAAAAGTAGAAAAAAATGAACAGCATCAATGTATAGAGTACAAAATTCTCCATCGATCAGTATATACCACGACACAGTAGAATAAATATTTATTGAGATATGAAGCTACAAAAACACATGACATTAAAACGGACAAAACATTTGAAACAACCTAATAGTTATGTAAGTCATATGAGACTCTTCAAAATGGTTACCAGAGTTGATGGCTATAGTTGTTAGAAATTCTCATGCTCTTATAGTATGTTCAACAGATGGTGTTTTTTCAATTTATATTTCGATTAGTTAACCATACTTCCAGAAAAGTGAACTTATGAACTTCGGCTTTAAAAAGTCTTTTTCTATCAGCACCTGGACTAGCTTGCTAGATTCCCTTTCAACTGTTAATAATCATCTCCAGCCTAAGAAAACTGCTGCTACCTATTGATAAGGAAGAAAACCAAATCTCTCCCCCGTCCCCACATGAATAATAATAATAACAATAATAATAACATAAAATCCATAAAGAGTTCAACTTTCTTTCCCCCCCCCCCTTTTTTTTTGTTGAGACAGAGTCTGATCCTATTCCCTGAACAGAGTGCAATGGCATCATAGCTCACTGCAACCTCAGACTTGGACTGTGGGCATCCTACTGCCTCAGTCTCCCAAAGCCACTAGGATTATAGGGGCTTGCTGTGGCTCCTGGCTGGGTTTTTCATTTTTTTAGGAGTCTGGATCTCACTCTTGCTCAGACAAGTCTCCAACTCCTGAGCTCAAGCAATCCTCCCACCTCAGCCTCCCACAGTGCTGGGATTACAGGAGCTAGCTATGGAGCCTGGCTGGGATTTTTCTTTTCTTTCTTTTTTTTTTTTTTTTTGCTTAATTTTTATTAAATAATAACTGTATACAATTCTGGGGTACAATATGATGATTTGATATACAATGTGGAATGCTTAAATCAAGCTAATTAACATAACCATCACCTCACTTATTTTTGTAGAAAGACATTCAAAGTATACTCTTAGCTCAATGTTTTTTCATTTTTTTAAATGAGTTGGGGTCTCACTCTCACTCAGACAAGTCTGGAACTCCTGAGCTTGAGCAATCTTACCACCTCAGCCTCCCATGTTGCTGGTATTATAGGCATGAGCCACTATGCCCAGCTCAACTTTCCTATACTGGGGCTTATAGTTAATTCTTTGCCTTTCCATTTGTTATATTCCTGTTTCCTTCTTGGAAGAACTTTTCTTATGGGAAACAGGGTGTTGTTTGGTTTGGGTTTTTTAAATTAAATTTAGTCAAGAAAGAGTGTTAGCCGATTACTTGCTCTTCCCTGTCATTGCAGAGGAGAGAGTGAACACAGGTTGAAACAGAGAGCTGTTACTTTCAATTTTTAAATGGAGCATCTACACATGGAGAGAAAGTAACAAGATGGTGTAGTTGCAAGAACAGAGGCTCTGAAGATGCTTGGATATGGAATTGAGTTCCACCTCCATCACTTCCTCATTCATTCAACAACTGTGAACAACAGACACCTACTTTATGCCTGGAACTACTCTAACAAAATCTCTGCCCTCATAGCATTCCATTTTCACATGGGAAAAAGACAATAAACAAGGAAAAAAATATACAAACCAGTTAGTTTCAGATACTTCATGGTCATGGCTGTAAGGGGAAAGCAAACAGGGTATGAGAATGGAGGAGGATGAGAGGTTGTCTTTAGATGGAAAGCCTTTAGGAAGGTTTGTAACTAGCTACGTGACAAAGGGGTAAGTCACTAAACTTGAGGGTCACATTTCTCATCTAGCAAATGGGGATAATAATAGTTCTTGAACTCACAAGATTGTTGTATTAGAAAGAATACATATAGGCTGAGGGCAGTGGCTCACACCTGTAATCCCGGCACTCTGGGAGGCCGAGGCAGGTGGATTGCTTGAACTCATGAGTTTGAGACCAGCCTGAGCAAATTTGAGACACCATCTCTAAAAAGAAAAAAAACAAAACAAAAAAAACTGGTGTTGTGGTGGGCGCCCGTAATCCCAACTACTCAGGAGGCTGAGGCAAGGGGATTGCTTGAGCCCAGGATTTTGAGGTTGCTGTAAGCTGTGACATCAGGACACTCTACCAGGGACAAGAAAGTGAGACTCTGTTTCAAAAAAAAAAAAAAGAAAGAAAGAAAGAAAGAGAAAATTAAGAAAGAATACATATAAAGCATCTAGAATACTTCTTGTCATGTTATAGGCATGAAATGAATGGTTAACATTACTATTGTTCTCTTGCTTTGATTATGAAACTATGATGAACATAGCCAGTAAGTCAAAAAACATTTTTTTGTTTTTTGAGCCTCTTAGCTTAAGACCACTGTTTGGATGTACTGTGATTTTTCAGTAGGACAAAACACTTTTAACATAGCTCATTGCTCTAATTCCATGCCGCCCCTCTGAGTAATTCTAGTCTTTCCCACAGCAGCCAAACACCATGACTATTTTCTCGGTAGGAAAATTCTGGCATCGAGGAGCGATGTGATCTCCCCTGTGTGTGCTGTCTCAGAATGGGAGCTCCTCTGAGTATCTGTAGCTGTCTGCGTGCTGAATGTTGCATTCTTCCCAGCCTTATACACAAGACACCCTGATTTCCACCCCTATTCCTTCTCCCTTCTAAGGATGCTCTTCTGTTAGGAAAAGGCAAAAGACTGAGATTAATAAGAAAAGAGCCAGCTTACTCTCAAATAAGCCTTTCCTTTTTGTTCCTCTGACCCTGACCTGCCATTCTGCTTTCTTTTTTGTTCTTTTTAAGACAAAGTCTCCCTTTGTCTCCCTTGGTAGAGTGCCCTCGCCTCGTGTCATAGCTCACAGCAACCTCAAACTCTTGGGCTCAAGCCATTCTCTACTAGCCTCCCTAGTAGCTTGGACTATAGATACCTGTCACAATGCCGGCTACTTTTTAAAGACAGGTCTCACTTTTGCTCAGGCTGGTCTCAAACCCATGAGCTCAGGCCATTCACCCACCTTGGCCTCCCAGAGTGCTAGGATTACAGGCATAAGTTGCCATGACTGGCCCATTCTGCTTTCTAGTCTGCCAGGTCCCCTGGGTGTGTGCAGAGGTCAAGCTTCCTTCCTGCTTCCCCTAGCCTGTACTTGTATTAATCTTCACTTTCTTTTAATGTGGAGGCTGTGCTGTGTTTTACCTTCTCTATCGCTAAATTTTTGAGACTCCTCAACCCTCAGACAGGGAAATTCAGTGGAAACAGGTTTTGAACGAAGAACTTACTTTCAAAACATTCACTTCACACCTTTTCACAACTCAGGCAGGTGGGTGGGGCAAACGCCACAGTTTTAGATGTGGAAATGGGGGCTTAGGAAGACAAGTGAACTACAAAGGTCACAGAGCAAATCAGTTGTGGACCCTACCTACTGTCACTGATTCTAAACTGGTTGAAGAACTAAAAATCCAGGTATATTTCCATACAGGTAAAATGAAATATTAGTAAAAAATCTTGACATAGGAAACAGGGCTGACTTTCCTTGTTGACAACAGCACCTTGTACTGGTTAAGAGCTCTGACGTCAGAGCCAGACTCCCAAAATCAGTACTGCCATTTTACTAGCCATTTGAACTTGAGCAAGTGACTTTACTTCTCTGTGCATTGGGTTTCTCATCTACAAATTGGGAAAAATAATAGAGCCACCTCTCTGTACTGTGGTGAGGATTACATGAATAAGGCCTACTTGCTTTTACCAAGGTCTGGCACACAGTAAGCCTTCAATAACTGCAAGCTACTATTATTATTGTCAGGGTCCAAAGCTCTAATGTTTCCACTGTTGATTTGATTCTGTCAAGACATATTCTATATTAAAGAGAACCACGGTCCGTGGTTCAGGTCAGCTTAGCTCAGGGTGTCCACTGTTGAAGGGCTTTGTTCACTGGTGAACACTCCACTGGTTGTTCTATCCATATCAATAAATCTACATGAAAGGGCTAGCAGCTCACAATGACGTCAGCTGCGAGCAACATAGCAAAATACAATAAAAAGGCAATGCTGGTGACCTAGCAATAACTCTCTAGTGAATGCTGAATTGGGGAAAGCCTCTGAGCTGATGATCTCTAGGGCAGCAGTTCATGGCTTAGCTCTTTCAAGCAATGGTGGGCAGGTGCCAACCTGGCTACCAGCTGGAAAATCACCCCACATGCCCTGGATGTCAGTGCTTCTGCTCAGATGCTGTGTCTGCCTTACATCTGAATCTCTAGGCAAGGTTATCTCACAGGCAAGGTAATAATACTCAATTTTAGACAGATCACAGCTCAAATCCTGTTCCCCAAAACATCACAACTCAGTTAAAACTTCCTATAACACAAGCTTAGAGTCCAGCAAGAATGTTGATTGTCCCTAGAAACATGAAGGTGGCCCAGAGTGAACTGAGAAAACAGGACTATTCAAATCAAATTCCAATGCTTAACACCGCTTCAAACACTCTTATATAATAGGAAAACATTTGATGTTCATTTCAGAGGGAAATATTTGCAATGTATTGCTACAATGGGAATTTGCCTCCCTGGTGCATTTATGTCAGGTGAACATCCAAACGGAATTGCAGCTCCACTACCCAGAGAGGCAGATCTGCAAGAAATTTACTAGGTGGGAAGAGAAAGTCTTCATGTCATTTTTCCTAAAGGGGAATTTCTGTAACCTTTTTCCAACAAGCAAGTAATAAGGAGCATATTGCTTATATTCACACAGGAGCATATTGCTTATATTCCCTGACAGGCAAGAACATTTTTTTTACCCTGGCAAAAAATAGGGAGGATAAACTGCAGGTATAACTCTTGTGCTAATTCAGGTGCAAAATTTCAATTGTTTGAGTGGAGCCAAAGGCAAAGAGTCAATAAAGTATTCAAAGACTATAATAGAAGAAAAAAGTAAATCTTAAGGTGAAGACAAAGGACAGGTCTTCAGGGTTCTTGACTGCTTAAGCTGTCTCCAACCTCCAAAAACCAGGAAACTTTTGGGCACTTTTCTGCTTATCTCTAAACTGGAAAAACATGTCTACTACAAATGATAGTATCCTACAAATCATGCCTCCTATGCATCAGAAATGAACAGCACTACATTGGCTTCATCTTCTGATAGTAATATTATTCTTTTTTATTAAAAATAACATATATATATCAACAACAGTAATAACACAATAATTAGACCTGAGGACTGAAAATGAAACATAATTTATTTGCTATGCTCAGTAAACATTGTGAGTTGCCAGTACTCCCTAACAATGGTAGCTGTGAGATAACAGAAGGAACTCTGGAAAGAAGACACATGTCAGAAATTTCATGGTGACTGACAGGTATGTATGTTTACCTCTGACTACATGTGATAGTGGTTACAGTCTTAGATATTCATTGAAAGATTGCACTCCATGCATCTGAATTACTTACCTAGGCATTGCCACGTCCTGCTCTGTGAAACTCATGGTATGAGCTTTAGTGGCAATCTGGCTGGCTGCAGGATGGCTTCAGCCCACTCAACACAGATACTAAGAAGATAATCAATGAATAACACTATTTGCATAATGTATGGGTCAAAGGAGAACTGGGTGATTGAGGCAGGAAATATATGCCTTTATTCTCGCAGTGATGTGGCTTGGCCTAGCTTTCCACCTCCAGTGGTTCTCTCCCAGGAAGTGGCTTAATCTATTGACATCTCAGTTTTCAGAATCTTGCTCTTCCATTTTAAGTTTTTCATTCCTTCTCTATTCTTCATTCTTTTTTGTGCCTTTCTAAATTCCATTCTTTTCTTTAATTCCTATGCCTCCCCATCATATCTAGTTCTCACAGAATATACCCTTTCTAAGGCTCCTGGAGATAGGCTCCAAGATGTACTTTCCCCAAGTGTCCAGGGGTTTCACTTGGTACCAGACATTCTGAAGAATCCTTTCCCCTCTACCAACACATTTCACTGAAGCAAACAATGCCCCATTTGCTCATCTTTTCCCACCCTGAATGCCATTCTATTTGGGTCCTATTTTTTTAGGCAATGCTAACAAGTTCATGTACGTTAGTGGTTACTCTAGCCCTTGTATTTATCGCATTTTTACTGGAAACTTTCTGGAGATAATGCTGTGGTCCCCAAATAGTTATTCTAATAATTAAAATACCAGGTACCTTGTCAGGCCAGGGAGAGATACTTCAGGTTAGGCAAAAACTCTGGGGTAGGACAGTGGCCTTCAGATCACACATTCAACAGCATCCAATGGCAGGATAGGTCCAGATCACAAGCCTTCTGCAGGTTAGCAGTTCTGCTCTGTATCCATCCTGGAAAAGGAGATGGCAAAGTGTGAGAAGGTGCTGCCAAGCAAGATACTCTATGAACTGCACAAAGCCAGGTGACACATGTCCCACGGAAAGGTTCCTGTTTCATAGTAAAAAAAATAATTAAATATTAAAGCAACATATTCTGTGAAAAATACACACAAGACAGTCATTGCCAAAAACAAGTCAGTGACTAACTAATTATGAGAATTCAAATGGTAAGACCTTCCCGTTTTTCAGTCAATTGCTATTGTCTTTTCAGTTCTCTTTACTTCCTTCTATAGAGTAGGAGCAGAAGCATCATTATGCCAAAGCTGTTTTTTTACCAAGTGCTTGAGGAGGCGCTGGAGTTTAATTGCAGCCAGCCAACCTACTTCCCAGGAGCCGTTAGGCAGGTGTGGAACAGGGGAAAGGCAAGATGTGGGTGGAAAATGAATTAAGTCCTTCCCAATGCATGCTAATGTGCTTTCAGCTACCTTTTCCTTATCCAAGAAGGCTTAAAAGGGTCCAGAGTAATTGAACGCCCCTGTTGCAGTGAAATTTTATTTTCAGTTCCTTTACTTCTTGGCAAAGGGATTTAGAAGTAAAGGAATGCCCAGCTAGGAGCCTGATCATTAAAGGTCACATAGAAATATGCACAAAAAAAATCTTGAAAATGTTGATATGACTCATGAGGGAATTTGCCTGGAAGACTGCATATAGGTCTAGTGCCCATGCATTAATTTTGAGTAGTGGCAAGCTTAAAAAAGTCTGAACAAGGACAATGATGACTACCCCAGAAATTCTGTTTGAATCAGTGCGGTCCCCTCAATGATGAGGTTATTCCAGAAGCTCTCACAGAAAAACCTTGAAACCTCAGTAGTGTATCACAACAGAAGTCTTACTCAAGTGAAGTTCAATATGGATGTTCCTTTCAGTAAGGGGGAGTCATAGTCATTTGGGCACCCACGTTGGTGGAAATTCTGTCAGCTTCACCATGATGATTCCAAGGTTCATCCTGAGCATCAGCATCTAACCAGTAAGATGGGAAAAGAGAAATAGTGAGGATCACATGGGAGGATTTTATGAGACAGGCCTGAAAGTGACACTTCTATTCATATTTTAAACGGCCATGTGATTACTGTGTGGAGGCTACAAAATGTAGTCTGTGTGCCTAGGAGGAAAAGAAAACAGATTTGGTGAATAACTAGCCAGTCTCTGCAATGCATCCCACTCTCATCACCACCACTAGTACTCCTTCCCTGAATCTCCTCCCACCTCATCTTCTGCAATTTCTTTCTACCTTTCCAGGCACCAATAAGACCTTCCCTAGTCACTCTAGCCCCTGTATGTCTCCCCATTTCACAGATACTTTAGTCTACCACTTCCCAAAGCATGGTTTAGAGTGTCCCCCAGCAGCAGAATCACTTAGAAAGCGTGATAAAGGACATATTCTCAGGCACCACCTTCAACCTGCATGATCAGGCTCCCTGGAATTCAAGAATTAAGGAATCTCAGGGGATTCCAAAGCACATCAATGTATGAGATCACTGACCTAGAAGGCTTGCAATCTCTATCCCTGATTACAAGATTTACAACTTTTCTATAGATTTTTTTCCATCTTCAAGTAATCACCAAAAAAAAAAATCTTAGGATTTCTGTAGGCCGAGGTGATGTTTTTATTTTTTTTCCTTCCACATGTATCATTTCCCCCACAGGGTCTAGTGCCACACTGGCCACATAATAGAAGCTCAAAATGTATTGGAGGTTGATTATACATTGATCAATGGAATAGGTGGCTGCCAAATAAAATGCACTAGATAAAGAGGACTTTTCAAACTGGAAAGATAAAGATATGGGGACATGATGAGAGCCCAGAAAATCATGAAAGGCAGAGTTAGAGGGAATAAGAACTGGGTCATTTCTTCCTGTAACTACTGGAAGTTTTCTCCCCTCCCCAACCACCACCACCACCACCAATCACATTCAGAAAAAAGGTGAAGAGAATAATCAGAAGGAAAAACTATTTTAAATCATGATTAATAAGCTTAAAGAATTTGTTCCTCTCAAGAAAAGAATGTATAATTTGAAAATAATGCACAAAATTGTAGCTCCAATGCTGGACATTGATAGAAACTAGGGAGTTGGGCTGGGTGTGGTGGCTCATACCTGTAATCCTAGTACTTTAAGAGGCTGAGGAGGGAGGATTGCTTGAGACCAGGAGTTCAAAACAAGACTGGGCAACATAGCAAGACCCTATCTCTAAAAAAAAAAAAAAAAAAGGAGCCAAGTATAATGGCATACCCCTGTGTCCCAGGTACTTGGGAGAGTAAGGCAAAAGGATTGCTGGAGCCCAGGAGTTTGAGATTGTAGTAAGCTTAGTAAGCTATGATGATGCCATTGCACTCTAGTCCAGGTGACGAAGCAGGACCCTGTCTCAAAAAAAAAAAAAAAAAAAAAAGAAAAGAAAAGAAAAGAAAAAGAAACTAAGAAGTTGGAAAGTTGGAGGACATCCATAACCTATGAGATTTTCATGTCATTGACAAAGCCATACTTGTCCTTCAACTATCCCTTTGTACTTTTTTTTGAAAATAGAATCTTTGCCAGGACTATGAAGAAAACAAAGTGTCTTTACAGAGGCGACAGTTGTGGCAAAACTGAGCAAATGCTGTGCAACCAAACAGTTAGACCAGGTCACTAACCCATGCACTGTGTGGCCATGAGCTCATAAAAATAAACCATAGCTTCCTGCAGAGGGTTAAAAAGAAAAAGGAGAGAATAAAAAGAAATATAGGTACTCTGGCCCTATTTCTAGTGTTCAATTCGCTCCCTCACCTTGCCTCTATTTTTGTTCCTGTTCTCTTGCTCCTCTGCTCTAAACAAATTCTGCCTGGTTCTGAGCCTCTGCTTTCATCTCCTGTTTCTGATTCCACTTTCACCTTTTATGCTCAAAATATAAGCTTCAGCTTCTTTGGTTTTAATTTTTAGTACTCAATATGTACAAACTCCCCTATCTTGTCACTTTGGGAACAAAACCTTGTAAGTCCCATATCAAGCCTTGAGGCTGGGGTCCTGGCACCCAGCTGGTCTTTCAGCCTCTTAGGAGGAGGAAATCAATCAATTCCTTTTTCACCAGGACACTCAGCTGTTTCCAGAGATGACCCCTGCTAGTCCCTCCCCATTCTAAAATTATAGAATGATGATTGCTATGAGGCAATATGCCATTTGTTTTGTGAACTTGTCTGAACTGGAGGTGAGTGGTAAGGGGAGGGAAAGAATGTTTAACTCTTTGACATGGGAAAATGTCTTCAATTTCTTAGTCTCCTGGTCGGGGGCAAGTCTGATTAGGGATTTCACAAGTATCATCTGCAGTAACAGTAGTTTACATTTATGATGTGTTTATTTTGTGCCAGGCCCTGTACTACTTTGCATTATCTAACTTATATTATCTAATTATCTGTCATCTAATTTCATCCACACAATGACCCATGAGGCAGAGGCCATTGTCAATTTTTGCAAAAGAGGAAACTGAGGCTCAAAGAAATTAAATAACTTGTCCAAAGTCACACACCTAGAACAAGTTGATCTATATGTGAACACAGACTTGTTCAACCCCAGAGCCCACATAATGACTACATTATAATTACTAAAAGACAAAATGCTGATATCACTGGAAGGGCTTTTACACGGAAAAATTCTTTCTTTTTTTTTTTCTTTTTTTTGAGACAAGGTCTCAGTCTGTCACCCTAGATAGAATGACGCTATGGCATCATAGCTCACAGCAACCTCAAACTCTTTGGGTTCAAGCGATCTTCTTGCCTCAGCCTCCCGAGTACCTGGGACTATAGGCACCTGCCACAAGACCCGGCTAGTTTTAGAGATGGGGTCTTGTTCATGCTCAGGCTGGTCTTGAACTCCTGAGCTCAAGCAATCCATTCGCCTTGGCTTTCCAGAGTGCTAGGATTATAGGCATGAGCCGGTCTGCCCAACCTACATTAAAAAATTCTAAGGAATCTCGCCTGTACCCATTCTAAGATGCACCGTAGGTGCGGCCCCACCAATAAATGCAGAATACAAATGTCTTCATACAATAATTAAGAAAATGCCATGAAGGCTATGTTAAACAGTTTGTTGAAAATATTTCAGATAGTATATGAAACCAGCACATTGTACCCCTTGACTGCACTAATGTACACAGCTATGATTTAATAATAAAAAGAAAAGAAAAAGCAAATTCTCAAATTAAAAAAAAATTCTAAGGAGTCATTTTCAGTGGGTTTATGTAGTCAGGATGCTGTCTGTCAATGAACACAAGCTTAATGAAGGCAGAGGCTACATGTAATCTGTGCATAGGAATTAGCAAATTAATATTACTAAGTTCCTGCTGGTATAAGATGCTGGGAGAGATGTTACTATCTGCAAAAAATTAAGTTTCAGATACTGGTTGAAGGGTGACGTGGGGAGTGGAGTTGAGTTTGTGTGGAGGGGCGAGGTGAAAGGGAAAAAGATTTCACTGCTACCATGTCTGTCTAGAATAGGATTAACCTGGAGATTCAAAGAAAGTAGATCATCAGGAGCACTGAAACCAGATATAGCACTATAGGATGAAACTTCTCATAGCCTAGACTTTTAACATGTGGAAAGGGGGGAAAAGCCAGATAAGAGAATGGAACTGACATGCCACGAAGGCTTTTAATTGGGAAGTTATAAAACCTACTTTATCAAAGATGGGCAACAGCTTCAAAATCATCCTTAAAAACTTCAGTGAGTCAAGTTCTTAAAATTTCACCAGCTCAACAATAGAATTATTACAATTTTGCTCCTAAAAATGTGTCTCCAATTGCTTTAAGAACTTCTTTTAATCCTAAAGTGACTTGGTAATAGTCATCACTGCATCTGTACATTATGACATTGGTATAGGACAAAAACTGTTCTTAGCCCACAGCAAAGATAGTTTAAAGCTCAGAGCCAGTTTCTGGGTAGTGAAATAAATGCAATTTAAATGAAACCAACTGACTGGTTAAGAATGAAGACTTGAATAAAACTTCTGAGTATATTTTATTTTTATTGAGGTTTTCAGTATCCTAATACATTGATAAAAAACAAAGGAACAGAAATATTTATTAGTTTCCCATTATTGCCCAAGAAAAATAATACAGATTCTGATGTAAAATCCTCTAGATAGATCGTCGGTTTACATTTTTCAAACGTCCTTGATCCCCACTCATTGTATAAAAATGTAATTTTACTAGATTACTTACTCTATTTTCAAATTGCTTAGTGAATGTAAAATGTTAGAAGACTCTCAGCTTTACAAACAACTTAAGCCACCAATTGCTTATTAGAAAAGATTAATAACCTGGTGAGAGAACATTCTAACAACTGCTTCAGTAGTAAACAATACTGGAATCATGATCACAGCAGTCCTCAGCAGAAATCTCAATTGAATTCAAGAGGAAAATGTCCCAAGAAAAGCCACTCATTAATTTTCCAATCACCATCATCATCATCATCATTATCCTGTGTGCGTGTGACACAGATAATAACACACCCAAAAGATCAAGACAGCAAGGAAGACCAAGAAAGAGAGCTCTCCAAAAGAAATGTATTAATTTGCATTCCCACCAGCAGTGTAGATGTGTTCCCTTTTCTCCACATCCACGCCAACATCGCTGGTTTTGGGATTTTGTGATGTGGGCTAATCTTACTGGAGTTAGATGATATCTCAAAGTAGTTTTGATTTGCATTTCTTTGACGATTAAGGATGATGAGCATTTTTTCATGCGTTTGTAGGCCATGCACCTGTCTTCTTCAGAGAAGATTCTCTTCAAACTAAAGATGTTAACAAATGGAAAAACATACCATGCTCATGACTGGGAAGAAGCAACATTGTCAAAATGTCCATACTGCCCAAAGCAATATACAATTTTAATGCAATCCCTATTAAAGCTTCATTGTCATACTTTAAAGATCTCAAAAAAAAATACATCATTTTATATGGAATCAGAAAAATCCTCAAATAGCCAAGACATTACTCAGAAATAAAAACAAAGCAGGAGGAATTATGCTATCAGACCTCAGACTATACTATAAATTGATAGTGATCAAAACAGCATGGTACTGCCACAAAAACAGAGAAGTAGATGTCTGGAACAGAATAGAGAACCAAGAGATGAGTCCAGCCACTTACCATTATTTGATCTTTGACAAGCCAATTAAAAACATTCAGTGGGGAAAAGATTCCCTATTTAACAAATGGTGCTGGGTGAACTGGCTGGCAACCTGTAGAAGAGTGAAACTGGACCCACACCTTTCACCATTAACTCAGATAGACTCTCACTGGATTAAAGATTTAAACTTAAGACATGAAACTATAAAAATACTAGAAAAGAGTTCAGGGAAAACCCTTGAAGAAATCGGTCTGGGCAGTATTTCATGAGGAGGACCCTTCAGGCAATTGAAGCAGCTGCAAAAATAAACTACTTGGACCTGATCAAACTAAAAAGCTTCTGCACAGCCAAGAACCTAGTAAATAAAGCAAGCAGACGGCCCTCAGAATGGGAGAAATTATTTGCAGGTTATGTCTCTGACAAAGGTTTAATAACCAGAATGCACAGAGATCTCAAATGTATAAGCAAAGCAAGAAAAGAACAAGTGATCCCATCTCAGGCTGGGCAAGGGATTTGAGGTGAAACTTCTTTGAGGAAGACAGGCACACGGCCTATAGACATATGAAAAATTGCTCAACATCTTTAATCATCAGAGAAATGCAAATCAGAATTACCTTGTCATACCATCTAACTCCAGTAAGATTAGCCAAAATCACAAAGTCCCAAGACCAGACATGTTGGCGTGGATGTGGAGAAAATGGAACACTTATACACTGCTGGTGGGAATCCAAATTAATACATTCCTTTGGAAAGATATTTGGAATACACTTGCTGATCTAAAAATAGACCTGTCATTCGATCCTATAATTCCGCTACTAGGTATATACCCAGAAGACCAAAAATCACATCATCATAAAGATATTTGTACCAGAATGTTTATTGCAGCTCAATTCATAATTGCTAATTCATGGAAAAAGTGCTCATCAATCCATGAATGGATTAATAAATTGTGGTATATGTACACCATGGAATATTATGCAGCCTTAAAGAAAGATGGAGACATTACCTCTTTCATGTTTACATGGATGGAGCTAGAACATATTCTTCTTAGTCAAGTATCTCAAAAATAGTATCTCAAGAATGAAATAAAAAGTATCCCATGTACTCAGCCCTACTATGAAACTAATTTATGGCTTTCCTATGAATGCTATAACCCAGTTATAACCTAAGAATATGGGGATGGGGGAAAGGGAGTGGAGGCAGGTGGGAGGATGGGCGGAGGGATGGTGATTGGTGGGATTACACCTGTAGTGCATCTTACAAGAGTACATGCGAAACTTACTAAATGTAGAATATAATTGCCTTAATGCAATAACTAAGAAAATGCCAGGAAGGCCATGTTAACCAGTGTGATGAAAATGTATCAAATTGTTTATAAAACCAGTGTATCGTACCCCATGATTGCATTAATGTACACAGCTATGATTTAATAATTAAAAAAGGAAAAAAATAAGAAATGAAAAATTGGAAATAACCACAGCTACCAAGGAGATACAAGAGATTATCTCTGACTACTATAAGAATTTCTATGCCCAGAAATTGGACAATGTGGAAGAAGTGGACCAATACTGGGAATCATACCATCTCCCTAAACTTATCCAGGAAAAGAGAAATCTCTTGAATATACCAATATCAAGCACCAAATGAAGAAACCAAAAAAAAAAAAAAATATTACAACAACAACAAAAACCGAACTGCACTATATAGCTTAACACCTTAATTTTACAAAATCTTCAAAAAAAAAAAAAAAAAAAGCTTGTATATATACTTCAGAACCTGTTCCAAAACATCAGAAAGGAAGGATTATTCTCACAACACATTCTACAAAGCAAACATTGCCCTGACACCCAAATCAGGAAAAGAACCAACTAAAAAGGGGAACTACAGACCAATTTCCCATATGAATATTGATTTAAAAATACTCAAAATATATACAACATACATACATGCTAGGAACTATAATACTCCAGGCATGTATATTATAGCTACACATTTTAAAAATTATATATCACAATCAAGTAGGCTTCATTCCAGAGAAATAAGGCTTTTTAACATACACAAATCAAGAAATGTCATTCACTATATCAAAAGAAGCAAAAACAAATAGCATGTGATACTCTCAGTAGATACAGAAAAACATTTGATAAAATTCAGTGTCTTTTTCTAACAAGAACACTTTAAAAAGAATTGATAGGTGGTACATTTCTTAAACTGATTGAAGCATTCTACAAAAAAACCCCACACCTAACATCATACTGATTGGAGTAAAATTTAAAATTTTTCTGCCTATAACTAGAACAAGACAAAGATTTCTTTATTGCTACTACTATTCAAAATAGTCCTGAAAGTTCTAGCCAGTGAATTCAGGTAAGAGAAGGATATAAAGGGCATCCAAATGGAGGCAGCATAGGGAAAACTTTCACTCTTTGCCAATGATATGATCTTATACCTAGAAAATCTCAGAGGCTCAACTACAAGACTTTTGGAAGTGATCAAGAGATACAGTAATGTCTCAAGGTATAACATCAATGCCCACAAATCAGTAGCCTTTGTATATGTGAATAATAGCTAAGTTGAGATGCAAATCAAGGACACAATTTCCTTCAAAGAAAATTAAATACCTAGAAATTACCATCAACGAAAATTAAATACCTAGAAATATGCCTTACAAAATAGGTGATGAATCTACAGAGAGAATCCTGAAAAGAAATAGCAGAAGACATTAACAAATAGATGAACATACCATGCTCCTGGCTGGGAAGAATTAACATTATTAAAATGTCTATATATCCCAAAGCATCTACCTGGGGAAAGATTTTATGAAGAAGATTTAAAGTTGCCATTGCAACAAAAACAAAATTTAAAAAAGGAGACTTAATTAAACTGAAAAGCTTCTGCACAGTTAAGGACACAACAATTAAAGCAAATAGACAACTTTCAGAAAGGGAAAATATATTTGCATGTTATGAATCTGACTCAGGCTTGATAACTATAATCTACAGAGAACTGAAATTAACACAAAAACAGCAAACAATTCCATCTATCACTGGGCAAGAGACATGAACAGAACCTTCTTTGAGGAAGACTGAAAAATGGCCTAACATATGAAAAAATCTTCTTCATCCCTAATCACCAGAGAAATGCAAATCAGAAACATCCTAAGATATCACCCAACCCCAGTGAGAATAGCCCACATCACAAAGTCTCAAAGTTTCAGATGCCGTCATGGATGTGGAGATAAGGGAACACTTTTACACTGTTGGTAGGACTGAAAAGTAACATATCCTCTTTGGAAAGAAGTATGAAGAATTAGACTTCCGATTTTATCCTGCAATCTTTTTTTTTTAATTTTTTTATTGTAAAGACTACAATAATTAGATTATATAAACTATATTGTTTATTGCAGTTCAATTTGCAATCACCAAGATGTTAAAACAACCTAAATGCCCACCAAGTGAGAAATATATTAAGAAACTGTGGTATATGTTTACCATGGAATACTTATTCAGCCCTAAAATAGATGGGCACTTCACATGATTTATTTATATTAACCTGGATGGAGTTGAAACACATTCTTATTAGTAAAGTATCACAGGAATTGAATATCAAGTATCCAATGTACTCAGTACTAATATGAAGCCAGTAGACAACCTAATACATTCCCACATAAGTGAAAATTCAGTTCAATTCAAGTTGGGCAGGAGAAGGAAGAAGAGTGCGGGTATTTAGGGGGGCAGGGAAATTGGTGGGTTTCCAGTTATTGTGCATAATATAAGCTTACATTACACAAAACTTTTTCCTTTTTATTTTATTTTTATTTTCTTGGCTTTTTTTTTATTAAGTCAAATACACTTTTGTATTTTGAGACATAGTCTCACTGTGTTGCCCTCAGTAGAGTGCTGTGACATCACAGCTCACAGCAACCTCAAACTCTTAGGCCTAAGCAATTCTCTTTCCTCATCCTCCCAAGTAGCTGGGACTACAAGCACCTGCCACAACATCCGGCTATTTTTTGTTCCAGTTGTCTTTGTTGTTTAGCAGACCTGGCCTGGTTTTCTACCCACCTGCCTCAGTGCCAGCACCCTAACCACTGAGCAATGGGCACCAAGGCAAGGCATGACAGGACTTTTGGGTTCAGGAAACTAATAAAAGACTCTATGTAACAAATACAAACATTGTAACCTAGTTGTTTGTAACTTCTCATTAACCTGAAATACAAAAGAGAGAGAGAGAGAGAAAAGAAAGAGAAGTGAAGAGAAAAGAAGAGAAGAGAAGAGAAGAGAAGAGAAGAGAAGAGAAGAGAAGAGAAGAGAAGAGAAGAGAAGAGAAGAAAAAAGAAGAGAAGAAAAGAATGGAAAAGAAAAGAAAAGAAAAGCCATTTATAAAGAAATCCTCTTTACTGGAGATTTGGCAATGACATGTTGGATATAACACTAAAACCACGTGAAATGAAAAACAAGAATAGACTCATTTCAAATATGGATAAAGGACTTTAATGAACATTTATTTAAAAATATGCAAAAGACCACGAACCATACAAAACAATGCATAAACATCACTAATCATTAGGAAAATGCAAGTCAAAAATACAATGAGATTCTACTTAACAGTGATTAGGATCACTAAGATCTACAAAAGAGAAAAAGAAAAAAATAACAAGTATTGGTGTAGATATGGAACATTGCTTGTGGGCTGAAAATGATGCAGCCAAAGTGGAAAACACTTTGGAGTGTCCTCAGAAGGTTAAATAGAATTACTATATGATCCAGCAATTCCACTAATGGGTATATACCCAAAAGTTTTGAAAGAAGGTGCTCAAATAGATGTTTGTACATCATTGTTCATAGCAGTATTATTCACAGTAGCCAAAAGGCACAAATCACCAAATGTTCATCAACAGCAGATGAATAAACAAAATGTGCTATATGCATACAATAAAGTATTATTCAAACTAACAGGAAATGCAATTCTGATACATTTAATGTGGATGAACCTTGAAGACAGCAGGCTAAGTAAAATAAGTTGGACACAAAAGGAAAAATATTATAAAATTCCATTCATATTAGGGACCTAGAATAGGAAACTACATAGACAAATGTGGTAAATTGGAGATTACCAGTGACTAGGGGGAGAAAGGAATGGGAAGTTATTGTTTAATGGGAAGAGGGCTTCTGTGTATGATGACAAAAATGTTTTAAAAGGTAGTGGTTATGATTGCACAACATTGTGAATGTAATATAATGACACTGAATTGTACATAAAAATTATTAAAATGTCAAATTTTATGTTTTCTGTTTCTCATAATATTTCAGAAAAATAAATAAAAGTAAAATGTGGCAGAAGAACCATGAGAATCACTAGATCAGCCTTTTCAAACTATAATTCTCCCTCATATCCTCCCCAATTTCAAAAACAAGCACATCCTGAAATAGTGTTTGTGGCACTTAGTTTACTATTATGAAAGGGAATTGAGAAGGGTATGGGTATTGATGGTCACTAGTAACACAAATGATGACAATAATGATAGGTAACATTTACTAATCCCCTACTATACATTAAGAATTTTACTAAGGACTTTAAATGAACTCTCCCCTTTAATTCTAAAAATCACCCCATGATTAGGTTATGATTCTCCTTTCACAGAGAAAGCATCTGGAGTTGAAAAATAAAATACAGTTGTTTTATTAGAACATTTAACCAGAAAGTAGTGGAACTATGGGTCTATATCTAGGGCACTCGCTGTTTAATTGTTATGCCAGTGTTTCTTGGACTTCAGTAATTATCTGTGTACCTGTAACACATTTACTCTTTTTTTGAAAGTTTTAGGACTTTTACCTTAACCCAGCTTCCTTATTTGCCCAGATCCACTCTCTGACTCAATTAAATATTTTTCTAAGGGGGACTAAAAAAGAAGAGCCTTAAAAATATAATCTCACATCTATGACAAACTTCCTCCACCTAATCTTTGATAAACCAAACAAGAACATACACTGAGGAAAAGAATTTCTAGTCAATAAAAGGTGCTGGAAAAACTGGATATACACATGTAAATTACTGAAACTGAACCCGTACCTTTCTCCACTCACAAATTGATTCAAGATGGACAAAACACGTAAGCTTCTTCTTTTTTTTTTTTATTACATCATAGCTGTGTACATTAATGCAATCATGGGGCACAATGTGCTACTTTTACATACCATTTGAAATATTTTCATCAAACTGGTAAACATAGCCTTCACCACATTTTCTTAGTTATTATGTTCAGACATTTATATTCTACATTTAATAAATTTAACATGTAACTTTGTAAAATGCACCATAGGTTTGGTCCCTCCAATTACCCTCCCTCCACCCATCCTTCCCCGACTTGTTTATTTTTGTTGTTGTTGCAATTGCCACGGAAGTCTTCTTCATAAAGTCTTTCCCCAGGCCAATATCTTCCAATGTTTCTCCTATGCTTTCTTTGAGGATTTTTATTGTTTCATGCCTTAAATTTAGGTCTTTTAATCATTTTGAATCAATTTTTATGAATGGAGAAAGGTGCAGGTCCAGTTTTAGTCTTCTACAGATTCTCCAGTTCTCCCAGCACCATTTATCGAATAGGGAGTCTTTTCCCCAGTGTATGTTCTTGTTTGGTTTAGCAAAGATTAGGTGGTTGTAAGGTGTTAATTTCATTTCCTGGTTTTCTATTTGATTCCAAATGTCTATGTCTCTTTTTGTGCCAGCACCATGCTATTTTGACCACTATGGCCTTTGTTGGGTTTTTTTGTTTTTTGTTTTTTGTTTTTGACATAGTCTTACTCTGTTGCCCAGGCTAAAGTTTTGTGCCCTCAGCCTAACTCACAGAAACCTCAAAGTCCTGGGGTCAAGGGATCCTCCTGCTCAGCCTCCCAAGTAGCTGAGTCAACAGGCACCTGCCACAACCCAGCTAATTTTTCTATTTTTAGTAGAGACAGGGTCTTGCTTTTACTCAGGCTGGTCTCAAACTCCAGAGCTCAAGGGATTACCCCCTCAGCCTCCCAGAGTGCTGGCATTAGAGGCGTGAACCACCATGCCCAGCCTAAGAAGCAAGGTTTGATGAGTGATTCAGAAACTAAGGAACTATTTGTAGCAAAAGTAATCAACACTTAACAGTCCTTTGTGGCCCACAAATCAAATCCTTACATAGGGAAGACATGGGGAAGAGCCCCAGCCTCATTCAGGGTGTGGCCACCTGAAGTTCTGAGGCCAAGAGAGAGCACCATCGGTGCGTGATAATCGGCAAGCAGAGGTTGGCAGGCACTCTGTCACCCAGAACCACTCTGTGTGATCACCACTCCTCTCAGCCCACAGTTAATGGAGGAATCCTACTGCAAAAGTGGTCAGAGCTCAGCAGTCAGGCCCTAAGGAGAACTCTCCAAGGCTCCAATTTTTAAAGAAATTGCCTTTACCATCAGCACTGTGGGGAACAGTAACCTGGACCTACTATAGGCAAAGCTCTAAGGAAGCAATGTTCAACCATTCACCCTCTGTGCCTTAATACCTAGAATGTTCCTTCTACCTACAATGCCCCAATCTTCTCTACTCCTCCCCAAAACTACTGCCCATTTGCTGTAGACAGAGTGTTTATGTCCCTCCAAAATTTATATGCTCAAACCTAATCCCAATGTAACAATATTAGGAGCCGGGAATTTTGGAGTTAATTAGGTCACTAGGATGGAGCCCTTATAATTGAAATTAGTGCCACTATAATAGGGATCCCAAGGAACTCCTTGACCCCTTCCACCACGAGAAGTTATAATGAGAAGATGGCCATTTATGAACCAGGAAGCAGGCCCCCACCAGACACAAAATCTGTCAGAGCCTTGATCCTGGACTTCCCAGTCTCCAAAACTGTGAGAAATAAATTTCTGTTGTTTATAAGGCACTCAGTTTATGGTCTTCTGCTATAGGAGTCTGAATGGCTTCACACAGCATTGTTCAATATAAAATGAGGGTTAAGCTCAGCACCCATAGCTTAGTGGTTAGGGTGCCAGCCACATATACCAAGGCAGGTGGTTTGAACCTGGCCCAAGCATGCTAAACAACAATGACAACTACAACAAAAAAACAGCCAGGCATTGTGGCGGGAGCCTGTAGTCCCAGCTACTTAGGAGGCTGACGCAAGAGAATCACTTAAGCCCAGGAGTTTGATGTTGCTGTGAGCTGTGACACCACGGCAACCTACTAAAGGCAACATAATGAGACTCTGTCTCAAAAAAGAAAAAAAAAAAAAAAATAGCCAGGCATTGTGGCAGGCATCTATAATCCCAGCTACTTGGGAGGCTGAGGCAAGAGAATCACTTAAGCCTAAAAGTTAGAGGTTGCTGTGAGCTGTGATGCTACAGCACTCTATGGACAACATAGTAAGACTTTGTCTCAAAAATATAATACAAAATAAAAAATAAAAGTAAGAGTTAAATTAAATCAGAGGGAATAAATAGGTTTTATCTCATGGGACCATTTTAAAAACTATTGCTAGTGGGTGTCTAAAGGCCTGAAATGATTTCTAAACTAAGAACAGATAGTGATGGGGAGAGCCAGGGCAGGGGCGGGGATGGGGGACAGCGGAGCAGAGGAGGGCTTCCACTAACAGTGCGGAGGAAGGCGAGCACACGCCACATGCTTGCTGGCTCTAAATCACGTGACTTTAACAAAGCACTTAAACACTGCAGGCCTCAGCTTCTTCACCTCTATGTGAAATGGAGATGACCTCAAGCTTTCTGAGGGGCATTAACACTGTGCTCATCCCTTCTCCTTTCTCCTCTTTTCTACCCTTCCCTTTCTTCTCACTGGAAAAAATTAAGGAATCTTTAAAAACAGGACAAAAATAAAAAATAACAAGACATGCAAAGGATACATCCAACAGGCTGATCATTTCCCTGCAAGTATTGATGTTGAATCCATCAAATTTTATGTCTGTTCCTAAACATTTAAATAGAAAAAGGGGGTAAGAATCAGGACTATTTGAAGACAGAGGAAATAATCTCCATGATAGGAGAGCTCCAAAGATACCAGCCACAGTAGGGAACCAAACTTGGTCTCTGCCAGTAGGGAGTGCATCATGGCAGGGCTTGCACACAGACACCACAGCGCCTCCTGGTAATGTAAGCAGCAGGGTGCAGGAACACTGGCATCAGCCTCAGCATCTGAACCCTGGCTTGGCTACTCACTTTGGCAAATTAACATCCCTGAGCTTTAATTTCCTCCTCCATCAAGTGGGACTAATAATAACAATGGCAATACTTGCTCCAAAGACTGGTTGAGCATTAATTCAGATAATATAAGTGAAGTTTAGCCTAGTACCTGGTATATGATAAGTTCTTAATAAAACAGCTAACTTTTTATAAGCTAAGTACATTTTAAGCACTGTACATCTACACTCCCAAATAACTCCATAGAGTAGATGCTATCACTATCCTCATTTCAGAGATAAGGAAAGTGAACTCAAGAGAGGTGACATAATTTGCTCAAGGTCACTCAACCAGTGTGGGACAGAGCTGGGTTAAACTCCGGCCAGTGACACACAGCCACTCAACGACAGTTTTTATCCGTACTTGCTAAACTGCTGGTGTCTCCCTGGAACTCCAGCCATTCCTAGCCTCCACACTCACCTTCCTCACTCCTGGGAGCCAAGAAGGAACCCTGTACCCCCTCATCTCTCTCCTCCTCTCAGCAACAGCAGGAGGCAGAGTGGAATAGAGGAGGGAAGGGCCATCCCAGCCAGTGCCTGGGCTCTGAGCCCTGGGGCACAGCTCAGCCCTGGGTCTGTCTCCAGGAGGGGTCCCGCTTGGCTGCTCCTGCACTAGCTGCCCATGCTTCCTGCATCCTCAGGCCTACTGCTACTGCAGTGGGTGAATGAGAGAACCCATCACTCAACCAGCTGGAAGACTTAACCTGGCCCATGGCTGAACCGGGAGAGAAACCAGCTCAAAGCCACTTCCTGTGGGGTTGGGCTTCAAAGGGGAGAAACGAACCTTCCCTCCTGGTGCAGTCTGAACCTCTGACAGCTCCTGAGGCTTGCTTAAGCCTGGAGATGGGAACTGAACACAGTCTAGGAATCACCCCTTCCTCCCTCTTTTCCCAAAGATGCACTACAGAACAAGATCTTTCATCTGCAGAGGTTTCCACAGCTTCAAAGTTATTAATTTTTTAGAAATAATTTCATAGAGTCAACTCAGTCCTCCCAGGACTCAGCATGTGATTTCATGCAACACCAGGGGGCCTTGTTCCCACAGGGCTAGCTGGTCACCAGCACCAGCCTTGCCCCTGTGTCTGCCCTTGCCACTCCTCCTACCTCTTCTGCCTCCTGGCTCTGTTCTTGCTGAGCTAAATCAGGATCCCTGTGGTCTGAGGCCAAAGCCCCTTCTCCCACCCACAGTACTCCTGGCCCATGGCTGCCTACCCTCCCTCACCACACCCTGACATAACTCTTCAGTCCCTAAAGAAAGACCCGCAGGAGGAACTTACGTTTGGAAAATGCCCCATTCAAAACCTTCTTGAGCTCATTAGCACTGATCTCAGAATCCTAGAAAAAGAAACCCAAATGCAAACCATGTCAGGCTCTGACAAGCCGTTTTAATATGTTAAATGAATATGGAGCTTCCTACATGGTAGATGCCTGACTTTAAAAGCATACAACCTCTTCAAAACTAAAATTCTCCATTTCCTCTGAGATTTCCAACAGCCTGGGCAGAGGTGTGTGTTGATGACCTGGGCACGGTACACACCACAGCTAAGGGCAGCCGTGCCAGGCTCCTGCCACCTGTCCCAGGGCTCATTCAAACAGGGAGCAAAGCCAGGAACCAGCACGGATGTGCCATGCCCGATGCAGATACCCTTAAATTCTCAAAACATCTCCACAGCCATTTCAGAGTTAAGGAAGACATGATTTTGTAAACTGCTGAACACTGAACACATACACAATGTTATTTGTCATTTTCATGTGATACAATTGCTTGGGGTTCACAGCTACCAAAGAGCAGATCTGAGCTTGGAAACCTAAGCCTGTCTCGGCCCAAAATGCCAGCCATCATGCCACACCAATGGGAGCCACTATTTCATGCCGTAGCTCCTCTCAGAGAGTTGAGATATGGGCAATGGGATATCCCATGTGCATTTGAGACAAACACTGAGCCAGCAGGGAGATTTGTCCCTTCATGCTCAGATGGAGGACAGACCTCAGGTAGGATGACGAATGAGACGCAGAGGAGTGCCACTGGGCTGAGGCCTGGGCTTCCATCTGGATTCTACCCCTTACTTGCCATCTGACCTAAGCTAAGCCACTTCCCATCCTTCTATCCCCCACTAACCAGGCCCCAGCAAGCCTACTGGAAACAAGAGAGATAAGAGCAGCACAGGTAGTGGCTTCTGGAGTGAAGCTGGGCCAGTTCAGGCACAGAATGGTCAGTCTCAATAACAAGCCATAAGGACCCTCTGAAAAATCTCCAGGTCTAGAAGACCACCCTCATTAGCCTGCCAGGAAAGAAATGGGATGTTGAGAGCCTACCCTGGGAACTTGGCCCTGCCCTTATGAAGCCCCATGCCTCTTGCCCCCAGCCAGCTGCTTAACCTCGCTGTGACAGGCACTTTATAGTGTATCAAGGAGACTGATACTGCCCCATACCACAAAAGAAAAGTAAGATAAGGTACATAAAGAATTGTACAAATATGAGCTTTTCTTTCCTATCATTCTTGATATTCTTAATAAAATATGGCCTCCTGCCAGCTAGGAAAACAAGATTTTTTAGCAAAAATACCAGTCTGACCATCTAAAACATAAAGTGGGCCACCTTTGGAAGGGTTTTATTCAATGGCTATGCAAAGGAACTGTTCCCAGGTTTTCTTTTCTGCAAGAGATCCTGATGTATTTTCTTGAGTCTAGAAAGTTGTCCTGAACTTCCTTGGGGAAAAGGGAAACACTGTTTTTTTTCCTTTCCAAGGCCCTTTTCATGTACTTTATTATCCTCCAAAGAGCAGCACAGTGACTGTATTTATGGAGCTGGTTTGACACTTTGAGTCCTGGCTGTGCTGTGACTTATGGCCCAGCAGGATGGGTACCCCTGTGAATGCGTGCCAGCTGGGTGGGGGAGGGCGGGGGAGGAGGAGCCCCAGATACTTTTTTCTCTGCTCTAAGCACTCCATTTTGGATTCTGCAGGCCAAGTGTTGAGAACTTTCAGAGGGCAGGGTGAGGGCGGCAAAGGCGGCATGACGGCAATGACAAGCCAGCTGCGCCTCAAGCTCCAGTCCCAGGCCAGGTCAACTGAGCTGCCTTCCACAAAGGCTGGCCAATTCCCCCTCTGAGGTTATCCATTTGGAGAGGTTTCTAGGCAGAGCTTCTATGTGACAGGGCCAATTTACAAACAGAAGGGCTTTTGGCAGGACCTAGAGATCCGGCTTTTCCAATTTCTCAGGACTCAGTCAGTGCACCAAGAGCGGTCTCGTGCCGGTGATTACTTTCTCCGGCAGTGCAGGAAAGAGCTGGGTCTTAAGACAGGACAAAGTGGCAGACAGAGGAGCTGGGGGACTCCCAAGACCTGCAGATTTACCCTATTTTACTTCTATATACACAAGGGAATAAAAATTAAGTCGTCTAAGCATTCTTGAACATTCTCCTGCATCCTGAGAGGCTGTAATTGCCCTCCACTCACCTTCTCTGCAAGCTTCTCCAACAGGCTCTTGAATTGGCCATCTTCTTGATCCATCTTGCTGGGATGTGGCTAAAAGGAAGGATGTTTGCAAAGTAAAATGGGAACTATTGAGAGAATGAAAGATGAAGACTTAAAATTCATGCATCATCCTTTAATATCTATTGTGCTTCTACCCTGGGCCAGGCTTTGGGCTTAGTGGGGCATGTGGTGATAAATAGCAGAGACATCCAAGGTCCCAGCCCCAGAGAGCTTGAGGCCCCAGCAGGGACCTGGGGTTTCTTCTCTGAGTGATGTGAGGAAGTGAGCCCCAACAACCCTGGGTTTCTGATGTCAGCCCTGAATCACATTCAAAGAATGAGAAAAGCCTGGACATCAGAAAACCTCAACCTGGATCTGTGGGCTCCTGAGGGGTACACCCATAACCTTCCAGAGTCTGTGAACTCCAGATATTGCATAAAAATTTGGGATCATATTTATATTCATTTTCTTAGCTTTCATCAGATTCTCAAAGAGTGACATAATTAAAAAGCAGTCAAGAACACAGCCTAGTAGAAATAGCAGATCTAGAAACCAGGAGACTAGAGTTCAAACAGCAGATGACCACTTACTGGACACCATCTCAGGGCTCTGAACATCTGTTGCCCCCAGTCTAATATTTAGTTAGCCAGACCTGTCTCGTGGGGTCATTTTGAGACTCAAATGAGACCTAATGTGGGTCACAAACGTTTCAAAATTACAACCCATTATATGAATGCCCCTATCCAGAGACGTTCTGATGTGACAATGGGTTCTACCCAAATAGAAAGACACCCTTGACTGTTACCACTGGAGAGAATGAAGAAGTCTCAGCTACCACGATGGCTTGAAGTTTCTGGAAAGTCAGGCCAATTTCTTCCAAAACTGTCGCTGAATACAAAAGGCCTAATATGACCTGATGGTACTGTTCTCACAAGAGTAACAACAGTAGTAATAATACTTACCTTTGTTGAGTACTTACTATCTGCCAGGTACTTTACATGAATTGTTTCACTTAATATGCACAACTATTCTATGAAGTCAGTCTCATTCTATCCGCATTTTTCAACATACTGGGGTTTAAAAATGTTAAATATAAGGCCAACACCACACAGCTAGTAGGCAGTGGAGCCAAGATTCAGACAGTCTGTACTCATCTCAGCCCCCTCTAACATGATAACCACAGCAGATACTGTCTGCATCCTGCTCCTCTCAGCCTGTCTGGGGCTGTTTCCTCACCCAGACCATGAGAATATCAATGCCTCCCAGATTGTTTATATATATAGAAGATGTGCAAATCCAAAATTACATCTAGATTTTTAAAAGAAAAAGTGATAAATACATTGCATCTCATCACACATATATGATTTTAAAGAGGTTTTATAGGAAAAAACGTTGTATTTTTCATGTATTATAATGTTGCATACCAAAATCTAGTGGGGTATACATAAATTCTGGACATGGAGTAATTCTATTCTGAAAAAAATAAAGAGTGAAATTGGATATCCAAAAAACAACAGCATATGGATATGGACATACACATGTAGTATATACCAGGCACCCTGTCACCAGGGGGCATCATTGTACACAGGAGAACTGGGGGCCACTAGGAATAAAAAAAAATGCATTTACATGATGGCAAACATGGGACTTCACCATTTATTCATTAATTCAAGAAAGATTACTGAACACCTGTCACATATTGGAAACTGTTCTGCATCTGTGTCTGAATGCAGCAGTGATCAAGACATGGCTCTTGTTCTCAAGCAACTTATTCCAGTGGAATTATTTGTTGTCATGATACAATATATGTGAAAATGCTTTGCAACTGGTATGTCAGCATGGCAAAAGCAGGGAGTTATTTTCTTATTATTAAATCACATCTTGGCAGCATCTTTACAACCTTGATCAAAGTGAACACATCTAAATTCCAAGAATATGTTTATTCATCCTGTACTTTTCCCTCCCCCATTTCAAGACTTTGAATGTCCAACTATCCATGACTTGGAAATTTCTGCAGGGAGGAAAACAGAAGTTCTGGAAAGCAATGGTTCTTCCTGGCTCCTGTAAAGTCCTGAGTCTCCTGAAGGCATTATCCCCAAGTGAGCCTGTGCACACATGTGTGTCAGGGGAGGGAGGAGAGAGGGATGCGTGTATGTTTGTGTGTGTGCGTGCCAAGGGAGGAAAGGGTGCCCTAAAGAGAAAAGACAGTGTTCTCCTGAGACAAGGAAGACCTTGGAAGTTCACAGAACCTTGGGATATGGGACCCTAATAGCATGGCTCCATAGCATGCCCTGGGGACCTCAGAAGGAAAGCTAGGGACCCCAGTTCACCGCAGATACTAAGCCCCAGGCCAATCCATGGCTTTTAGCCAGGAAGATACCTTTGAGCTGACTGCAGGGTGACCAGTGTGGACCCATGAGCAGAAGAGACTTCTTATTGCTTAGGGGCTATAGAAAACCCCAGTACTACAGGAGGTAGAGGTAGGCAGCCCTGATATTGACTAGGATTGAACTCCTGCCACCTTCGTGTAATGGGGGCTTAGAAACAGTTTTAAGTTGACTTAACAGGAAAGGGGTGGAGGACAAAGAGAAAGAGATTATGCGATAATCTCATATCATATGAGCAAAAGAAAGGATAATTCAGAGAAAAAGGTGGGGGGGTGGTGAGAGGATAATTCTTATCACCTGAACTTTGCCAGCTCCATACTCTATGCTGTCAAACTATGACCTTCTAATGTACCTGGGCCCAACAGTAAGAGACACCACTGTGAATGACAAGTCCTCTTGGGGACAGCAAGAGGCTGAGCTGGCACCTGCAACCGGGGCAAGGGCAGGAGGGGGAATTCTGACCAGCTCACATCACCGAGAGCCACAGGCATGGAAAGAGTTCTCGTGCCAGATACCGCCAATGAATCAAGGCGGGAGGCACTGTGACCATTGGCTTAACTATGGAGCACCGAGTCCCAGGGAGCAGTCAAAGCCATCAGAGCTAACTGGAGTAAGCAATGGCAGACACCACCCGTTGGATTAACTTACAACACAAACCCCAAGGGTAAGATGAATCCTTATTTGGCAACTTCTCACGCATCTACAGAAATATGAGCTTACAAATTTGATAATGTTAAATAATAAAGTATGTCTTCCTCACCGCCTTTCAGCTATAGGTGGCAAACTCCACAGCTAGAGGTGGGGGAGGAGGGTGCTCCGTTTGGCACCTGCAGCCAGAGATACCTCAGTCCTTTTGGGTGGATGGGTCAAAGGGGCAGAAGCTGGGCCTGTGCCCCTACAGAGAGAGTCCTGTGCCACTGACCACAGACATAGTGTGGCCCTCACGGAGCAGCAATGCCCGGAGGCTGCCACAACACACGTCATCCGAGGGAAATGCCAGTAAGTTGAAGGCCCAAGTGAAAGATAAAGGGAGTGAAGTGATGAACCCACACCTCAAACCCTGTGTGTTTCTTCCTCCAAAGGCTGATCTGAACCCTCCTCCTTCCCAGCAGGCCCTCACTCCCGTACCCTTTGGGCTACACACACACAAGCTTAGATCCATTTCTGGCACTCGCTTCCTTTTGTCTTTTTCACATGCTTCTGTCATTGGTCCTCCAATAGACCGGAGGTCACTCCAATAACAGGGGACCAGGTCTACTTCTTGCATTGACTTCTCTGTTCTGCACAGAATGGCTCAGGCACACAATGGTGCTGTCTCTCTGTGGGTCCTGCTCAGTGACTGTGGTGAATGCTGAGGCACCCCCTGGGGCATGAAGAATGCATAAAGCCTGAGTTCCAATGCTGCTCTATCTTCCCTTCATCAGGAAGAGCCAGAAAATGTTATGGCCCCAATAGTAAAAAGTTACCATTCTTAATATATAAAGAACTCTGATGAATCAATAAGAAACTCCAAATGACTGTAATACAAAAGTCATCATGGTATACTAAAAGATGGCATACCTCATGTGGGTTTCCAGATACCACATCCCCAACTTTCCTGAAATACAAAGAAAGAAAGAAACCAAACTTGAATAGGTAAAAAGTATTACTAATGGCTAGGTTCTTTTAGGAAGATTTTGATTCCACTGAGGGATTGGGTTCCCACTCAGAGTCCAGTGTCTACTAAAAACTACATAAACTGAATATTTAACCAGGATCCCTCTCCTTGACCCCTTCAACCACTACCCTACCATGACTTTTTCATCAGAGACAAGAGCTTCCTAATTCAATTGACCCTTCCTGGATTCTAGAATGTTCACCCTGACAGATCACTCTTCTGGGGAATTCTTTCCCCACCTTACCCCAGTTACCACTCTTCCCCTCCCCTGAACGTAGCTAAGAGAATCACTGTTGAAGTGTTCCCTAGGGGATGAGCCAGCAAGCTCACAGCCCTTGCATGCACGCATGTGTGTGATGTGTGTGTGGTGTGTATGTTGTGTATGTGTTCTCTATGTATACTTTAGGAGTGTGTGCTGTGTCCAGGTGGTATGTGATTGTGTGATGTGTGTATGGTATATATACGTGATTGGTGCAGTATGTGATGTGTGTATGTGTGATGATGTGTGTGGTGTGGGATATGGTATGTGAGGGCTGTCCAGAGAGGATCCAGCCAATGTCATATGAAGAATAGAGACATACATGGCTAGATACTTTCTGGACAGCATATGTGTGGCGTGTATGGATGGTATGTGGCATGCATATAGTGTGTGTGGTACCAGGTGTGATTGAGTGTGTGTATGATGCACATGGGAGTGTGCATAGTGAGTGTAGTGTATGTGTGTATAGTAATATGTGGGATGTAGTAGGCGTTTGGTGTGTGTGTGCATGGTGAATGGTGTATACACATATTATACATGTGTGATGTAGTGTTTGTAGTGTGTATGTACAGTGTGATGTGTGTGCATGCACGGTGTGTGGGATGTATGTGGGATGTGTAGACATGGTGTGTGTTGTGTACATGTACTTTATGTTTATGATGTAGTGTTTGTTGTGTGTATGTGCAGTGTGATGTGTGTGTGGATGGTGTATGTGTATGCATAGTGTGTGGTTTGTACCTGTAGTGTACATGTGTGAAGTACAGTATGTGGCGTACGTGTGTTTCGTCTGTGTTGTGTGTGGTATGTGGTGTATGGTATGTGCCTGTGTATCATATGGTGAATGGAGTGTGTATGTGTGGCATGTGGTATGTGTAGTGTGGGTGTGGTGCGTGTGTGTAAGGAGAGGGGTGCTCTCATCTAGAGCATTCTCTAGCTTCACGTCCCCCTCTGGGATGAGGGTCCCCCAGTCTGCTACTGTGCCCTTTCTCTCTAGCCTTAGCCTTCTTCTTATTTTTAAAGAACCCTCCCCTACAACCCCGTGGAGCAAAGTGGAGGAGACAGGAGAAGGACACCAAGTGAAGGCCCTGTGAGACCTGTGGTGTCCTACAAATTTCTTCTAGGCACAGCAGCTGGGAGCCAGTTGGTCCCACAACAGCGCCCTGCACCTAGGCTGGGCATTTCCCTCTGAGGCCACCCAGACGACCACTCCCCCCACACCCTCCCCAAGGGGCCGGAAGACGCACAGAGCCTGGGCCTTCTTCTCTGAGAACACTCTCAGGCAGAACTCGCCATCTCTGAAGGGCTCAAAAGTGGAAGGCACCACCAGGTACTCCCCGGGGGGCAGCCGAGCCCGGCCAGAGACTTCCCTCAGGTTGACGTAGGTGCTGGTGCGGGCTGAGGGCTGGTGGCCCAGAAAGAAGTCCCGGCCCAGGTGTTCATCCGGGTGACCCTGTAGCTGTACAAAGCAACAGACATGGTCAATTTCTCATTTAATCCTGGAAGATGAGAGCCAAAGATTTTATTGTGCGATTTAGGGATGGTTGATTTTTACCACTTCACCAAGGGTCAGGAGGTCTTGGATTAATTCTGTCATGAGCTCACTGTGTGTGCTAGTCCTCAAGTGCCAGGTCTTATTTGAGGCATTGACCTTGTCTATGAGAACTTGCCCTCTGGGCCTCCCCAGTTAAAGGAAGAGTTGAGCAGCAGGATCTCCAGCAGAGTGTCTTTGAATATTTTCCCTCTTGAGTCTGACACTCTTTTATTCTGCAGCTGTTCCTGGTCCCAGCATAGGCCTGGAACCCTGGTCCTCAAGCCAAAGCTGCCAGAAGGGCCTACTCACCTTTGACTATCTGGAAAAACTGCTCTGCAAGGTGACCAGCAGGGTGGTTAGGTTAGGAGCCAAGGAGGCAGACAGAGGTGGCAGCAGCCAGGCCTGGTCTGGGATCCCCTCAGCCCCCTTGGGGCCTTGGCCTATTCACTAGGAGGGAAGGAGGCAGGAGGCTGTTGGTACATGGCACAGGCTAATTAGTAACTACAGTGTGCTTCCAAAACACAGGTGCCAATGTGGTCATTGCTATAATTAAGCCGGCCCATAGCACTGTTTTCACGAACAATCTTCATCAAGATGTCTGTGACACAGGCCAGGAACAGATAAGCTGCAAAGGATGTGACTTCTGTGTGACCCAGAGCTGAAATGCCTACCCCACAGTGAACAGATCCATTCATGGTCACCAGACCCTTCCTGAATCACAGGTCTGCTGCATCAGGGAGAAAGCAGTTCCACCTGTCCCTACTGCCCTGCCAGGACTCCACACGGAGCCTCTAGGGTGACCCAGGACCCATTGACCCAGCTACTGGGACAGCCACAGTGCTTGGGATTCCCTGTAAAAATACTTCCACTCTGGGCTCAGCACCCATAGCTCAGCAGTTAGGGCACCAGCCACATACACCAAAGCAGGCAGGTTCGAACCCAGCCTGGGCCTGCCAAACAACGACAACTACAACCAAAAAAGATAGCCAGGTATTGTGGCAGGCGCCTATAGTCCCAGCTACCTGGGAGGCTGAGGCAAGAGAATCACTTAAGCCCAAGAGTGTGAGGTTGCTGTGAGCTGTGACACCACAGCACTCTACTGAGGGTGGCATAGTGAGAGTCTGTCTCAATAAAAAAAAAAAAAATGCTTCTGCTCTGGGCAAGAGAATGTTGGGTCATGGACAGCAAGCCATGGTCCCAGCCAAATTGTCCTAAGTTAAAGATCATTCTTGCCATCCCTTCTGACAGTAAGGGGAGGAGACCAGGTATCAGCAGAAGAAGGTACTCAGGAGAGTTGAAGGGGTAAGCTCACTCTAATTTGGGTTGGGCCAAGAAACGGGCAAATGGAATTCCAACAAGAATCCAGAGAACACATTACAGAAACCCTGTCTGGGAGACCAAAATGGAAATTGGGGGTCACTGAGGCAACACCTGGGTCCCCTCTGCCCCAGCACAGGCAGGAGCCACAAGGTCCCTCATGCTCACATCTTCCCTTGACATGACCCAGCTCCAAATGACAGGACAGGGGTTGAGCGGATTTAACTGAGGGTGGGTCTCCACCCATGGGTGGAGGATCAGCAGGAGAACTGAAGGGTAACTGCTAGAAATGCACATTGTCAGGCTCCCCCCCCCCCCCATCTACAGAACAAGAATCTTGGGGATATTAAACAGTCCATGCTTTAACAAGCCTTCTGGGGTTTCTGAGGCATGTCCATGTTTGACAACTGTTGACCTGAAGGCCTGTGGGCACCCGCTGAGCCCAGGATCCACGGTAATACACTGAGGGTGCTGTGAGGTGCTGCTGGAAGAAGTACCGTGTGTGCATGTGGTCACTCATACAAATGGGACGTTCCTGATGGGAACTACCAAAAACTACACATAGCTTGTTTTTAATTAATTTCTAATAATACAAAGAGTTTGCCCTAAATCATCCACACTGCATTGTCTGTTCCCTCTGTAATCAGTAACATGCATTTGTGAGCCAAACACAGGGCAGATCAGCAGGTTGCAGCCTTGGGACCAGGCACGAGCCTATGAATTTGGGCCTTGTTGGCACATGCTCCAGGGCTGGCCAAACTTGAGAACCTGGGATAGTTGGGGCAAAGCTGCAGCAGGACAGATGTACCTCTATGTAATTCGTGCAGTGGACTCCAGCTGGGGGAAGCCCAGCTAGAATGCTGGCTCTTAACCTTGGCTGCATTTTGAAATTACCCTGTTCAGAACACCAGGCACACAGGGAACAAAGGTTACCACTGTTCCCGCCATGGGGGCCTGACATGGGACTGGAGATGGTCTTCACCAACTCTCAGAGCTACTGTGTTGTCTGGTTCAGGACCAGATTGTGTGAGAGTCTGTGGGAGAACGGGCTTCCATCACAGGAGGCAGGTGACTTTGAGTGACCATCCCCAAAAGCAGCCAAGCTGTTTCTCACCAGAGGAAGGTGTCTCTGTCATACTCACATACTCCTCAGGAACCTAGAGAGCAGAAGGAAAAAGCAGGTCACTTGAGAGCTCCAAGGCCCTCCCCACATCCTAAAGACAAACTGTGTAATCCTGGGCCACTGGGGAGGAATTTCACTCTAGAATGAGAAACTGGTCAGCATTTCTGAAACTGGAAAGTCATTGATGAATTTCAAGGCCATGTGCAGACTATTGAGCCCTAGAAATCTAAGGAGGGGGGTTTTCTACTTTTTTACTTTACCCTCTAGTTCAGTGGTTCTCAACCTTCCTAATGCTGCGGCCCTTTAATACAGTTCCTGTGGGTCGCAACCCACAGGTTGAGAACCACTGCTAGTTGTACAATCTTCCGGAATCACAAATTCTTCAGGAGGAATAACCTTAGGATTTAAATTACAGAATTTAAGGCCTGGCCTCTTAAATCAAGGGAACAGGGGCTCTCACTCAGCCTGCACTGTAATTTATCCTGCCCTTGGCTATGATGAGTAGCCCAGGAACAGGCACATGGCCCAAGCTGAGTTCATCAGTGACTTTCCTAGGATTTTTGAATCAGAACTAAGAGAAGGGGCCCCTTTCTTAATGTTGGTAGTATTAGGGAAGAAATCTAGACTATCACAATGGCATCGGCACTAAAGAGGAGACATAGAGAGAAAGTCCCATTAGCATTCAAGACCTTGTCCCAAGCACTCCTTTCCTTCCCTTGTTTTGGTTGCAGAAGCTGGTGAATTCTTTTTTCAGTGGCTTTGCTTGAGTCAGGCTCATTATTTGCAACTGAAGTGTTGACTCAGGAGGTCAGAGCTTTCAGACCCAGGTGGGGACCCTCCCATGCCCAGAGCTTCTGGGTCAGGCTCAAGAAGGTGATTCTGATCCTCAGTTTGTCCTTGGCCCTCCTTTGCCCCTACCCCACATGGGTCTTTTGATGAGAGGAGTAGGACAGGTATTATTTGTGGCTTCCATCTGGACCAACAGCCTACAACCCTGAGAAACAGAAATATTAGGGAAAATTTGGATCAGCTGGCAGCCTCGCTGCTGCAACTGCGATTCATCATTGGCAGCTGGGGAAAGTCCAGGTTGATGGTGACTCCTCTAGTTCTGAGTGTGAAACCAAAATCGCCCACGCAGAGGCCCTGGCCCTGGGAAAGCAGAGGCTTCACAGGTATCTTCATCTCAGCCACAGGCCTGACAGCCTTTACCCGCCTCAGCAGGGCCTTTCCTAGCTGCGTCGGCTGCCCTTTCATTAATGACTCAGTGCCGCTGCCTTCAATATGCTCTGATTCAACCCTGCCAAGAGTCACCGGGCAGGAACTGAGCCAGGTGGCACCAGTCCAGAGCAGCATAACCACTGCCTACTGATAGATAGAAGGGATAGTCATCTGCAGGATCCTGAACACAAATGACAGGCTGGGCTGGCGGCAGCCTGTTGTCACCGCAGGAAGATAAAGGGGAGAGAGAGGAGACTAGACAAGGAGGGCTCCTCAGCCTCCAGGGGATCCTGGCTGCTGCTTAATTGGTGGCAGGTTTTCAACCTCAAACCAGACTCCAATTTCAGATAAACAGTAAAAGCAGGAGGAGGGAGATACAGGGGTAGGAGTGTGGGATCCCTACAACCCAGAAACTCCCCACAACACTCTATATGCCCTTAACCCAACATTAAAACTGCTTCTGTTCACAGACACCATGCTCGAAATTATATGCCTCGGGCCATAAGAAGAAGGACCACAAGCCAGGCATGGTGGCCCTCACCTGTAGTCACGGATACTTGGGAGGCTGAGGTGGGAGGATCACTTGAGCCCAGGAGTTCAGCATCAGCCTGGGCAACATAGTAAGACCCTCCCCTTCTCAAAATAAATAAATAAATAAATAAATAAGAAGAAGAAGGTCCAATGGATCATATTACACTAGAATGTTTTACAATATAAAAAACTAAAACTTGATGACTAATAAACCAATGTTTTTCTATATTATTTATGAGAGCAGACAATGCCACACAAAGCTATTTCAGTCCCTTTGGAAGACTACTTTGCTGATCTGGCTATCTCAGGTAGGCCTAAAGGTGACTATGGTCCCCAAGTGGCCCACCTTGCAACCATGCCCACCTGCTATCTGCTCTGCAAAACCATCACTTATTTTTGAACTGTCAAGAAGTGCCCTTCTGGCTAGAATGTTCTCGCTTCTCCACCTTTGAAATCTAGCTCATCTTATGAAGTCCTGATCAAAAGTCTCCCCCTCTGTGAAGTTGAGGAGACCCCTGCCTATGGTTGTGATCCCCATCATAGCAGGTCTGCCCTGCCCTGCCCTGCCATTGCTCAAACATGTGTCTGATTCCTGCTCCAGACTATGAGCACCCAGAGGACAGTGACCACATGATATTCCTCTGTGTCCTGTGCCCAGCTTGATTCAGCACAGCACATAGTAGACACTCGTTAAAATTCATTGACTCAATGTGTACACAACCACCTTCTCTGGTTGTTATCTCTGCAGGCAAAGAGTCTGGTTTTCTGCTACTTCCATTCTGGGTGAGGATGAAAAAACTAAGCTGAAGTAGAACTGGAACATACTCATTTGCAATTCTTTTCTCCCACCATCAAGTAGCAAATATTTTCCAACTCCTGTTCTTCCAACATAAAATAAACACACACACACACCAGAAACTCTAAAGTCATAAGTTCCAGAATATGAGAAAGAGAGGGTTGGGCATGGAGGGTATAAGCTTGCCAGTTGTACTTTTCCTTACTGCTTTCTTATTACAATACTTCTTTTTCATACCTGAGATTTTGGGCCTCTAACCAGCTCTTGTTCTTCCTGATTAGAACTATTCTTTTCTCAAGACATTCATTTTTAACAAAATCATATAAAAACACCCACCATGAATCCCTTTGGAATTTATTATAAGGAATCTTTTCCTGTATTAAAAAAAAAAAAAAAAAAAGATTCCAATTTGTTCCTAACTAAACTTGTCAAGACCCAGAAGTCTTGCTTTAACATATCTATGAGGCTGTTAAACCGGTGTAGGGTGGTTCCCAGGGTAAAGCAGCACCCAGGGACTGCAACCTGGGACAACAGCCAGCATGTATCCAGCCCCAGACACCAGAACAGAAAATGGCCACATAGCTTCCATCACCCCAGCCCATGCCCTGCGTGTTCCAACAAGTGCCTCAGGCCACCCAGGGTAGAAGAAAGGGCAAATTGTCTTTGACTCCTATACCCAGCCTCCTTCCCAAACTCAAGGATGTCTCTTCTCCTCCCCACATCACCCCAAGTGCCTCATGCTTCATGTTCTTAGTTCCTGTCCCCTGAAAAGCTAACACATAAAAAAGAATCTAATGAGCACAAATACTCTGAGTCCTCAAGGATGGGGAAAGTTTAATGAACTACACATTTCAATGTTAACAGCAGAAGATTAAGCCATAGGAATGAATCTCTAAGTATGGAAGTCAGAGCTCAGTAAGGCCACTGGGAGAGGAATTTAGGGAGCAAAGACAACACTTGACTAGCAACAATGAAGCATAGGAAAGATATGCTGTAGTCACTGGGCAAATACTCGGCAAGACAAGTATGCAAACAAGGATGAACCCAGCTCGGTGGTACCTGGTAGACAGCATAGCCGATGCTTAGCATGCCCTGGCCTATCCTCTTCTGTCGCCTGCGATTTTTCTGCATCAGACCCAGCAGGACTGTACAGCAGGGTTCACCATCGCCCTCCTCCTGGTCTTCATCCACCTCATCCAAATGGATTTTGAACTGGGGATTGGTCCAATAAGTGGCTAGAAGTCACCCAGGTGATGGTGGTTCCCCACATGGGGACGTTGAGAAGGCAGGGAGAAAAAGAATGAAAGGGAAGAACTCGGTCATCCCAAAGGAAGTACAACTCTGTCCAGACTATGCCTCAGAAGTGTTCTCTACAAGGTGGCCAAGCATTTCCCCCTACCTCCGTTCCTCACCCACACACAAGCAGCCTCATCCTGTAGCATTTGGAAAGTTTGTGCTTGTCCATTTTATCAGCCAGGAGCCCACAGGGCTTCACTAGGAATACTCAGGACTCCGTAATCCCAGGACCACAGGGAGCTGCCCTGGGAAATCACCTCCAAGTCTTCCTAAGGAAATAGTTAGCATCCCTTGTGTTCAGCTCCTGACCTAACTCCTGGAGAACAGGGGATCTCTGGGTAAAATGCTTGTCCCTGGGACAGATGAGGACAAAGTCCCAGTAGAGACTAGCTTCCAGGGAGGCCTCTACCCAGTCAGATAGGAGATAACCACTCTCACTCTCTGACTGGCACGGGTTCTCTCTCTAAGGACAGTTCCAGAGAACAACCAGAGGCTGTTGTCCCAGGTTGCAGCACCCAGGGACTGAGAGCTAATCTTCCATCCATCACCCCAGGGAGCTAACAGAATGGCTTCAGTGTCCCTGCCCATTGGTGAGCCACACACCCTTCAAGAGGGAGTCAGTTAGTAATGCAGGAGGAATCACAATGGGCAATTAAGAAGCTTTCCCACCACACTACCTATGGCTATTTTAAAAGACTTCATTTCAGGATGGTGCCTGTGCCTCAATGGAGTAGGGCGCTGGCCCCATATGCCGGAGGTGGTGGGTTCAAACTCAGCCCTGGCCAAAAACTGCAAAAAAAAAAATTATAAAAGACTCCATTTCAAAGATGACTTTTTAAAAAATCTCTCAATCTCTTGACTGCTCAACACAAAGCACAAAGGGGTCAGAGGGGTCGTCCAAGGGTGCACAGAAATTCTATCATGGAGTTTAGCAACAAAATATAATTGAAAAAGATAGGCCTGACAGGTTTTTCCATGCTAGGACCTCAGCAATTTTAATAATGATGTACCCTGGGGGAAGAAAGGCATGGGAAGGGATGGGGGAGTTCCTACATCCTTTAAAGAAGGGCTATGACTTAACAAATCATTAATTGATTTGTTACATAAGAGCCATTGATTATTATATTTTCTTAATAATATGCTAATGTATTCAATTTCACTTTCCTGGAATCTCCATTTGCAGATTTTTTTATTTAAAGCACAAGTATATATAGATTTGAGAGCCAAATATCTATATATTCCAAAGGAGACAGAGAAAATTCTATAATCCTCTATACTGACATCATTACCAAAGAGCTAGAATGATCCGTCTCTTCCTGACAGCTAGTTGGCGGCACAGATGGGTCTGTGATTTGGTGCCTATAGACACCTTGGGCACCCCGTACATTTCTGAACTCCGAAAATGATCCCTGCAAATCTCCTACACATTCTGTAAGAGCTTGCTAATGCTGAGCATATTTTAATTTCTCCCAAATGCAACATTACTGCAATCCCTACATTTTCTGTTTACTCCTTAACAGTACTGGAGGAAGAGAATGGGCCATAAAAATAATGCATCCCATTTGTAGAATACTACACAGTTTACAAAGTGCTTCCCCATACACTCTGTTACAGCACTTCCAGCCACCCAGTGAGGTTGGAAGGTAGAAATGATGACCTCATTTTAAGGATTAGAAAACTGAAGCTCAGGCTCAGCACCAGTGCTCAGTGGTTAGCATGCCAGCCATATACATGGAGGCTGGTGGGTTCGAACCCAGCCAGGGCCTGCTAAACAACAATGACAACTGCAACAACAACAACAAAAATAGCTGGGCATTGTGGCAGGCGTCTGTAGTCCTACCTACTTGGGAGGCTGAGGCAGGAGAATCACTTAAGCCCAAGATGAGCTGTGACACCACGATACTCTACTGAGGGTGACACAGTGAGACTCTGTCTCAAAAAAAAAAAAGAAAAGAAAAGAAAGAAAGAAAACTGAAGCTCAAAAAAGGTTAACGCCCCTCCCAAAAGCTCACAAAAGCTAAGCTAGCCAACAGGGGCAGGACGTGGATATCCCTCCTTCCTCTCTGCTCACCACTCTGGTCACAGCCGCCAGGACTAGAAGCTTTGGGCTGGAAGGGGGGTGAAAAAGGAGAGACCTTGTCAAGAGCCCAGCAGTGTACCCAGGTGACATTTTATTACAATGCTGCTTCCACTCAGTGAAGAGCGTCTTCAGGAGAGTGAGTGGCCCTGCCCCATGGCTTACAGTCTAAGTCAATCAACGTATTATCATCAAACCGAACAGGGAGGTGGAAAGTGGAGAGGGTGGGTTTTGCATTTCTTCATTTCTCCTTAGAGATGTGGGGTCGATTTTTGGAGGTTCTTCATCCGGCGCTGACTCGGCCGATTCAGCCTAGGAGGAGCCTATACATGTACGAATTAGTGATCTTTTGTGAACTGCAGAAGGTATCCCACTTTTCAGAAGATGAAGACACAGGGTTAGTGAGAGGCAGCATTTTGCACCAGACTATCCCCATGAGGGACTGAGTCACAGTGACTCCTGTGGGAGAGGGGAGCGGCCAGTCTCATGCCCTGCACCTGTTCGTGGCCATCCCTGGTGCACACTGTCTACACCCCTCCACCTCTGACTCAGGCACAAACACAAAGCAAAACAGCTGCCCTGATGGATGCAGTCTATTGCAACAGCAGCTGTTGTCCCATGTTCCTCTAGCACACCATGAGCTACAGCATCCCAGAGCTCAGCAGGTAGTGTCAGCCTGCTGGGTTAGGTGGGGATGGCGGAAGCCCAACAGAAGAACAGGAGGTCTTAGCGTAGGGTGCCAAGGTCAGATCAGTAAGAAGAAGTACATCCTTTGGGGGCAGGGGAAGATAGGTGAAGCAGGGGCAGTGTGAGCACACAGAAACTGAGATTGGGCCTCGGGATGAGCACAGCAGAGCCACTGCCAGTCCTTGTGCCCTGGCCCCATGCCCCGGACAGAAGTCAGGCCTCCAGAAAGTGCCCAGGAGCTAAAGATCCAAGTCCAAATTCCAGAAACTAACATATATAGTCACCAAGCTCTGAGAATACAAGTCAGAAGGAGCCCTTCACCCTACCTGGGTAGTTCTGGCAGCCCCCAGCGCTGGAGCCCCGGGTCCAGCGGCCGTTGAACAGAAGCAGGTTCCATTTGTGCACCTCCTCGCTGCTCAGAGAGTCTGGGGACAGGTTACAGATCTCCAGGCGAGAGAACTGCTTTAAGAAATCTGAAAATGACATCCTGAGGGCAGAGGAACCAGAAAGCTCTCAGTGAATAGAGCTGGGTTGGCTGAAAAGGTGATTAAAGCATGCCTACTGGCCTGGGAGAGATCACTGGAGGCAGCCCTGGAGCTGTGGCTGGCTCCCCTTCCTGCCACCCACTGATGCAGACGTGCAGAGCCTGCTCTCTACATGCCTTGCAATTGTCAGCTTCTGAGTTCTTGTATAGAACCTCCTCACGTATCTTACCAACCCCAGGAAGTCATCTGAACAAGTTTCTGCCTCTAGGCTGAGTTAAGCCTCGGCCCACAAGAGGTTTCTCTCTATTTAATTCTCAGTGATGTCCAGCTAAGTTGTACCAAATTCAAGGGGTATCCTTATTATCTTCTGGAGTTCACTAGTGAGAAAGTTATCCTGTATCTACGGTAAGCTAAATCTTCACATACAGAGATGGAACAGCACTCTCCGTTCACTGGAAAGATATAGAAACTGAGAAAGACAGGCTGGTAACTAAGCCACATTCAGGGCCCAGATATCTTGGTTTCAGCACTTTCGACATAGCAGTATAGTGGTAGAATTGTGCTAGGACAAAAGGGGGAGAAGAGTGAATGCCCCGTAGCCGGGAACCATGTCCATTCCTGAGAAGACCTAGCAACTGGCTGTGCCCTCATCAGAACTGGAAATGGACCCATAACCAAGGGGACAGATCTCCAGCAGAAACTCTCTCACCAGAACTCTCCATCCTCAGCCTTCTTGTCCAGCTCTTCCCTCTGCCTGGGATCTATATCATTCCACTCTGGTGCACTGTAGGGAAGGGCAGGGTACAAAACAGAGATGGTAGTTCCTGAGGGGTCCTGCTGAGGCATGAGACATTTATTACAGCTAAACTTCTCCCAATGGGTCAGCACTGGACCACCAAGAACACCTTGGTGGAAGGTGCACAGTGTGGGAGAGGGCACCGACTAGGAAGGGGATGCAGGCTGGGGACGTGGGCTCCATAGGCACTAACGGAGCAGGGAAATTATAACCTGGCTCTATTTTTCACTCTCCAGGTAAGTTCGACACTTCTCACTAAGACTCCCAGGCCCCTGATCACAGGAATGGGGAAGTCTAGGAGGAAAGATTTAAGAGTTCATGTCACAAAAAAGGTATGCACTCCAGTATCATTTAGAAAGTTGTCATTCTGACTTATCCATCAATCTGGGATGAACATATTGGGAAAGGGGCTGACAAGCTCTGGGTACATGGACATGATCCAGTTCTGAGCCTACAAGGATGACCATCAGGCCCAGTTTTATGGCAATTTCCCTGAAATAAAATCACCCTGGGTGGCCTCTTGCTGGCAACCTTTCCATGGCAACATTCATAGACTTCATTCAAATGCCATGTCCAGCTGCCTGACCTTTACAGAGTTAAGTTTTCCTGATATATGTATGCAATGAAATACCTGAACAATATCAAGATCCATCTTTTTACAAAGATTCCCTTCCTTGAGTACTCTGAGCAAACCTAAACACCTTTCCTCCCTGGCATAAAAACTGGGGCCCAGCCCAGCCTAACCCAGCCCAGCCCAGCCTATCACTCTAAGCTGGCCATCCAGGGCCCCAGGAGAGCAAAAAAAAGAGTTCCCAGGGCTCTTTTAATTAATTGAAACATTAATTTGATCAGACCCAAATCTCAGAATGTACTTCTTTTTTTTTTTTTTAATTGAGACAGAGTCTCATTATGTTGCCCTCAGTACAGTGCCATGGCATCACACAGCTCACAGCAACCTCCAACTCTTGGGCTTAAGCCATTCTCTTATCTCAGCCTCCCAAGTATCTGGGACTATAGGCGCCCACAATAATGCCCAACTAAGAATGTACTTCTTATAAACAAAAATCAGGGCACAAGTTGGTAAATTCTAGATCTGACCTAATCTCTCAATTTTTTTTAAACTTAAGTAAAATTTGGCTAAACATTGAGCTGAGCTTAGGAGTGTCACTGCAGAGAGCCAGTGTTCTCCTTCCCCAATAGCTGATATGCAAATATCCCAGGCTGCAACTCCAGCTGGTGGGTCCTCAGCCCTTGATAGTCACCACCTGCCAACCCTGGGCTCTTCCCAGCCTGTTAGAGGGCGGGTGGCTCTGGGAAAGGAAATAAAGTCATACAGCATTTTTGTCAGTTTGGTAAACAGCTATTGGTGAACAAGGCCCAAACTCAGGGGTTCAATTTCATGTAGCCATGTCATCTATTTAGAACAGTTGGCAGAATCATGCTCCTGGATTTTGCTCAATCTCAGTGCACTGAGAAAACCTTTCCTCTGTGGCCCCAGAGACACACGTTTATTTATGATAATGTGTGTCCTGAAGGAAACTACTGCAGCTCTGAGCTGCAGTCAGCAGTGATGATGCTGTGATTGAATACAGCAAGCTTCCCTTCAAAAGCCCTAGTGCCATCACCAAACATGAACAACCGTCCAGGAGTTATCAGGAGGGCTGTATTGAGAAGGAGGAATTGTTACAACCATTTCCACTCCGTGGCTCTTTCTTAAAGAGACTGGTGGTTCTTCTAATCCATTCCCTGACACCAATCTCCCTCCTGCACTCCAGCTGTGAGAACAGAACAGAAACTATCCTGTGCTTTCCCCATCCTCCTGCACCGTGGGGATATGGAATCCAGGGCACAGCAGGCCCAGACACCACCAACCCTGCCCAACTTTCTGTCATGAGCAGAGAGGACTGCCCAAATCAGCAATCAATACCTGTCCCTGGCACAAGCCAGTCCCTGCTCCCTCCCCACCCCCACCCCACCCTGTTCTTCCCTGCCTGCTGGGCCCAGAGCCCAGGGCAGCCAGAGTCAAATTCCATTTTCTCAGCACCTGTCATGTCCTCTTGGTGCTGAGGGTTTTGGCATTTGTCAGAGTGACCAGTGTTTGTGGAGTGGAAAGAAGCAGATTGTGAGGGATCGATTTGACCTTTGGACCACCACAGTGTGGTAAGTGAAAAATACAAAAACCCTTCAGCACTAGGCAAAACTCAATGGAGCTGCCAACTTTCAAATACCAAAGCAGAAAGCCAAGAATCAAAGACTACAGCTCAGTGGTTTTCATTAGCTTTTCCCAGCCTGGAATCATTTAATACTCTTTTCTGAACTGGTTGTGTGATTTGTGGATAGTAAGTGCTGCTGAGCTCACAGTGGCAGGGGTCTCATGGTGTGTTTTACATGACACCTTCTGCAGAGGGAGGCAAGCACTGGGGCAGGAGGGAAGAACATACTCATCACTCCAGGCTCCCGACCACTCCACTTCTCCCCAGGGGTTCCTGAGTCTAATCAGCTTCTCTGGACGGCCACAGAAATCAACCTGCAAGTTCCACACACAGAAAACAATTACTGTGCTCCTGCTGCCTCACATTCATGTCTGCACCTGAGAGATTTGTAATAAATTTCTCATACATCCCTAAATGACCATACTTTTATTTATTGTATGTTTTCAGACTTTGGCCAAGTGATCTATTTTTCATAATTTATTTGAATAAAATAGTGAGTCTAGTACAAAAACAAGTTTATGTCTGCTTTAACTGGGATTTACATGGTAGAGTTAACTCAGGTTGACTTCGTTCTTAACACATGCGCCCTAATGATAATAAATGCCCTTCAAAGAAACACCAATAGCCTGCTGTTAGCATTTACTGAGTATGATTTATAGACCAGGTGCCATGCTAAGCATTTCAAATTCATTATCACTTCATTTAAAGATTATTACAATCCTGTGAGCAGCGTACTATAATCTTTATTTTACAGCCCCCAAATCTGAGATCTTTTAGAGAAGTTTTGTTACCTAACATTACCATTAGTAGATGGGAGATGCAAGATAGGGACTCCAACAGCCTGTCTCCAACACCCATGCTCATAAATCCACACATACATCGAACACTCAAGTACAAGCCCCAGGCACCCCTGCACGGTGTTTGCATTCACCTACACACACACAAACTGAGTGTGGACTGTTAGGTCTCTGTTGTCTTAATTTCCTTTGCATCCTCCAACATGCCCTGGCCCAAAGTTCACATATGCATACACAATTCATATTCGTGAGATTGACTTGATTAAAGAGTATGTATGTTCATGAAACACAGATACAGGTAATGAGCATCTATGCTATTTCAATAAATAACAAAGGCAAGGATATCCATTATCATTTTTGCCTGGGCCATTGGGAAGCCCAAAGCAAAACTGATTCCCAGTTGTGGCACTGCTCTACTCTAGATGGATATATTTTACTTTAGTTGCATAGTTTTATTCTGCCTATGCTTTCATTTATTTTTATTTATTTATTTATTTTGAGACAAAATCTCACTTTGTCGCCTTCAGTAGAGTGCCGTGGCATCATAGCTCACAAGAATCTCAAACTCTTGGGCTCAAGTGATCCCCTTACCTCAGCTTCCTGAGTAGCTGGAACTACAGGCACCCATCACAACACCTGGCTATTTTTTAGAGACAAGGTCTCGCTCTGGCTTAAACTGGTCTCGAACTCATGAGCTCAGACAATCCACCAGCCTTAGCCTCCCAGAGTGCTAGGATTATAGGCGTAAGCCACTTCACCTAGCCTTATGCTTTTATTTTTTTTTTAATCAATATATGTATTTATTTAGATTTTTAAAGATAAGGTCTTGCTCTGTCACCCAGGTTGCAGTTCCGTGGCACAGTCGTAGCTCACTGTAACATTGAACTCCTGGGCTCAAGCAATCCTCTAACTTCAGCCTTCTGAGTAGCTGGGACTATGGGTGCGCACCACCATGCCTGGCTAACTTTTTTGTAGAGACAGGGTCATGCTGTGGTGCCCAGGCTGGTTTTAAACTTCTGGCCTCAAGTAATACTCCCACTTTGGCCTCCCAAAACGCAAGCCACAGTACCTAGTCATGTCTATGCTTTTGTAAACCACCTCAAATTCTTTTTGGAAATAACCAGAAATAGAAATTGTAGCCCATGCTTTCTCCTTGGGTTGGAGAATGAGGAATACGTGCATGCCCTCCCATCATTATTCCTACCCTGAAAGTCAGGGCAGGTACTTTTCTCCTTCTTGGGATCCCATGGGTTTCTACTGTTTTACCCACACAAACACACTTTTCAGAATGTGTGTAGAATCTATCTGACAATCCCTACAACTTTCCTTGCCACATCTCAGAAGAAAGCCTGCATTTAGTTAGAACCCACAGAGCCAAAGCTCAGAGAAGTCAAGTCATCCATCTCCAAACAGAAAGAGTCAAACGAGCCCTTCTAAAGAGCAGGAGCTAACTGCAGATCTGCGGGTGGGGGCTCTGTGCATGCAGAGATGGACTGCACCCCCGCGGGCAGAAGAGCTCTGAGTAGTGATCACCAACTGTGCTTCTCTCAGGGGGCCTGGATTTATGGAAATAGTATCACATGTCACCATCTCCCTCCTTCTGTCTGATCTTACCTCTTGGACTCCTGTGACAGAGTATGCATGACTCTTAACCAACTTCTGGCTGGTGATGGCTTCTACTTCAGCTGCACTGGAGACCTGGGCAGAGCAGAAAGTCCACTCAGGGTGGCCGACCCTATCTCTTTGGGGCCAGCCCTGCAACGATTTCCAAGGACACACCACACAGCCATGGGGGCCCCAGTGTCAGACTAGGGGTACAGGTGCGGCCATAAACCTCGGGTAAATAGAGCCTTTTCTACATAACTTTGGCAGTTCTAAGCAGGTGTTGTATGGCTTCCAAGCCAGGAATATGACTTCCTAGCTTTCAGAATGCCACCAAGAAACCAGAAAGTCATTTATTCCCTGAGAGTGATCCCATGCTGCCTGAAGAAGCCTACACATGGCGCTGGCTCTGCACAAGTCCTGGCCAGCCAGTGTTGGCACCAAATGGGCTTCTTCCTGATCATCCTTCCTCTTTCCCTAGCACCCCTCTCCCGTACCCCATACCACCTCCCCACCAGGAACACACATCTCCTGCTGGGGTGTTCATAGAGAAGAGAAAGGGAGACTATTCTCACTTTGTAGTTTATATGTCTGATACCACCAGGCAAAGGCAAGAGAGCAGGGCAGAGCAGCCATGAGCAGGCAGTGACAGGACCTCAGGGCAGTGGTCACTGGCCTCTGGTCTCCACAGCCACCCTGGAATTCTATACAGCCAACCCTTCTGTCAGGCCATGACCCCTGATTTCAAAATCCCTTCCCTTTACTTCCGAGTCCGTTGAGTATTGTCAATCATCATATTTGTTGATGACTGCTTAGCAAAACCTTAAGATTGTTTAACAAAAGGAAAATAGGCTCGGCACCCGTAGCTCAGTAGTTAGGGTGCCAGTCACATACACCGGGGCTGGCAGGTTCAAACCCGTCCAGGGCCTACCAAAAACAACAATGACAACTACAAAAACAACATCAAAAAAAAAAAAAAAAAAAATAGCCGGGTGTTGTGCCAGGCATCTGTAGTTCCAGCTACTCAGGAGGCTGAGGCAAGAGAATGGCTTAAGCCCAAGAGTTTGAGGTTGCTGTGAGCTGTGATGCCACAGCACTCTACTGAGGGCAACATAGTGAGACTCTGTCTCAAAAAAAAAGGGGGGGGAGAGAAATAGCAGAGGTAGGACCCAGGAGCCAGGGATCAAGACTATCTTATCAGGGCGACTCCAGCTGTACTAAAGGGCTCTGACAGTTGGGGATAGGGGGCTGGGGCTGAGCCCGGTTCCTACCCCCTAATTAGGTCTTAACCAGCCCCTGCATGCTACGGACAGTGTGTTGCCAGTGTCTTGTCCATTGAATCTCAGACCCTTCCCTGTCCTCTCTGCCCCTGTCCTATCCATTCCTGACCACGCATGGGGAGAGAGAATAGAGAGACACTGCCTGGCTCACATCAATGGAGCAGCCCAGCAGAGACCCCGCACGGAGGGCCTTCCGGATGATCTGATATAGGCAGGCTGGTGGTTTCTTCAGGTCATAAAACTCAGAGATGCCACCTGTGAAATCCTCAAACCCCTCCACTGTTGACCCTCCAGCCAGGGCCTCATAAGAGCCGTTGAGCCTGTTGGAAAAGAAAGAAAATATCTGGGGAGAGGAGCACAGGGATTGGGGACAGGGATGTCACCTGGAAAGTAAAAAAGGGGCCTCTGTCAGTTTTCCCTAGGAGCCAAGAAGGTGCTTAGGCCACTAATTCCTGCGGCCATCTCAGCACTTTACTAGGTACAGATCTCAGACAACTCTCTCCACAACACCTGCACCTTTACAAATCCAAGGACAAGGCTTTCAGAGTTAACCCCAGCTGCTTGGGTTCCTTGGGTTGGGGACACAGGGGACCCTCCCTCAAGGCTCTGAGGTAACTGCCAAGGCTTGCTTTGGGAACAGGACTGGAAAGCAACTGGGGTTGTAGAAAAGGGTGTCAGTCAACAAAACTATTTAAAAGAACACCCCAAAAGGCTTTGGACTTCACATGCCAGTGAGAAGGAGAATGACCCCTGAGGAAAGAGCAGACTTTACTGAGTTTGGTATCTAAGTACATTTGCTTTATTACTACTGAGTGTCCCAAAAGTCTCACCTAAAGTCATCATATATAGGGAAAATAGAAAATTATAGCTAAATTCACCTTTATTTACAAACTATTTATCACAAAATTTTACAAAGAGGTGGTCAACACATAGAGAATATTTTGTAAATATTTTTTGTATGATTTCACAACGAATACAATATATACACATTTTAAGAAAGGAAAATCTTGCATTCAGATTGTAATACTCAATACATACCAATAACAAAACAAGAATTCAAGTCACATTCAACTTCTATCATTACCAGAGGTCCTCAAAGTGGTGCCATCAGCATCCAGACACTTCTGATTACAGCAAATTACTGCTGAGTGATGTTGACCAAAGGGTCTGCTTGTACTGCTGCACGTGCCCTTTCAGTTCTTCTGAAATACCACCAGTGCAGCCAGTTTTCTATGCTCCAACACATCCTTTAAGGTCCCCCATAGGGAGAAGTCAAGCAGTGTTAAGTTAAGAGAACTTGGGGAAAGTCAACCACACTTCTTCCTCCCATCCATTGTCCTGGCAATTGTCATCGAGGTCAGCTCTCACATCTCAGTGGAAGTGTACTGGGGCATCGCCTTGATGAAAGTTAAATTGATCATTCCCCAAAGGTGTACAAACTTCAGACAAAATGGATGTGTGCAACATGTCTGGGTACACTTGTCTAGCAACGCTACCTTCAAAAAAATGGCCCAGGCCGGGTGCTGTGGCTCATGCCTGTAATTCCAGCACTCTCAGAGGCCAACACAGTAGATCACTTGAGCTCATGAGTTCAAGACCAGCCTTAGCAATAGTGAGACCCCATTCCTACTAAAAATGAAAAAAATGAGGCAAGAGGATCACTTTAGCCCAAGAGTTTGAGGTTGCTGTGAGCTGTGATGCCATGACATTCTACCATTGGTGACAAAGTGAGACTCTGTCTAAAAAAAAAACTATGGCCCAGTTAGTCCCCTTAAAGATGGTCCACACCAGACATTGATTTCTTTTTCCACATAAACATAGATTTTCTGGTGCCTGATACACACCATTAAGCCTGCTCACTATTCCATTCAATTTAAACTGCACTGCCTCAGACTAAACTGCAAATTCCTCAACCTCTCCTACAGTGTTTTGGAACCATTCACAATACTGCACCCTTCAATCAGGGTCATCTTCATTTAGTCCCGGTAATAATCTTGGGATGAAAATTTTCCATTTTACTGTTTTAAGGTTGCATCGTATGCTTGTTCTGCTAATTCTTGACTCATGTGTACACTGTTTGGTAGACTTCCCTGGCAAGCATGTGAACTGTTCCAACACCACAGCAGAGGAGCAGGACTTGTTGTGCAAGGCCTCCGATCTTTCCTGGTGCACATCACACACAGCACCATGCGTCTCAAACTTGTCTCCAATATGTGCACTTGCTAGGGCCGTTGGAGGTTCTGGTGCATTCTCATGCTTCCGTTGTCATTGTACTTCCTCAAAGTTCTCGAATTTTAAACACCACTTCAAAATGGTCTTGTCCTCCTCAAACAATAACCGTGCTTCCACCATTGTCTTTGACTGTCGCGGTAATGTGATGATGGTAGCATTCATTTGATTAATGCCATCTTCTGAGCAGAGTAATACTACACATTGCTATTGTATGTAATTCAATTTGACTTCAAAACATTAACACATACATAACATCATTTAAATAGTGCATACATTTTTTGTTACCCCTGGTATTTTGTAAATAAAGGTACATTTAGTTACAATTTCCCATTTTCCCTATGTATAAGGACTTTATGGGCAACTTTGGGGACATTCTGTATTCTTCATCATTCTTTTTAAAAATCCTGTTGCTCTAAGAATTTACCTTGGGGGTTGGAAAAAGAAAAAGCCAAGGTCCAGAGGGTCAAGAAGGCTTGCCTACCATGCATGGGACAGAGCTGAGATGTTAAACTCTCAGCCCAAACTTCTGTTTCTCTTAGTTCCTGAAGGAGAGATGTTTCCTCTCCAGTCTATGGGGGTCTGTGTGCTGGGAAAATGTGGCCATGTCACCCCATATTTGAGATGGTAAGGCAGATGAGACTCTTCTAGTCCCTAGCTGCCCCCACTTACTTGGCATAGGCTTTCTCCAGCAGTGCACTCCAGAATTCATTGCCTTCTTCGGAGTGTAGGAAGAGCAGCTGTCCATTCTTGGTGGGCAGTCTGTCATCGATGACCACCTCCACCCACTCTCCATACTGCCAGAACTGGGGAGAGGGAGAGACACAGTGGCTGCTTCCCGCATGAATGAGCAAATGGGGAGGGGTCTCTACAGCAGACCTCACACTGGGACTCTGTGCCACCCCTCCAAACTCTGTAAGAGCAGGATCTGGGTCTCACTCCTCTGTGTCCATAGGAGATACCAGATGAAACAGAAAACTTCTAGTAGCATTGCTTCTGGCAGCAATGGGGATTCCGATCCATATCTCCTACCCTCAGTCCAAAGTGCTTTCCTCCAGGCCACGTGGCCTGAGGAGAATGACTGGATGGAGGCATTAGAGCAGACTTTGGTGTGCATAGGAATTACTTGGAGGGACTGTCAAAGCACTCAGTAGATCTAAGATGGGACCTAAAAGCATGGAAGGTAGTGACAAAGGTCATGAGCAAGGTACAATACCTGAAAATGAAAGATGCCCGCATAGTCCTTCTGGAAGTTCTGATCCTTGGGGACCACCCGGTAAAGCAGCTCTTCATTCAAGGTCAGGGAGGCAATGGCGGCCAAGAGCCAACAATCACCTGCGCAGAGTCATGAGGGACACAGACAGGTCAGGCCAGGCCTGCAGAGCTCCTGCTTTCTCAGACCCTCGCTGCCTTATTCAGTCCAGAGTCCATGTCACACCACTCCCCACTAAGTCAGGCAAGCAGATTCTCCTCCCCCAGGGTCAGAAATGCACCTGCAGCCAGCAGCTCCTGCTGCCTCGCAGGCAGTCATTTACTGGGGGTGGAAATTCACTGCTCCTTGGCCTGCCCCGACCCAGTTGCTGACCATTTCCCAACTCCTAGACAGTCAACCAGTGGAGTGGAAAATGATAAGAAAGGGGGAAGAAAAGAATCAAAAATTAGTTTCTTTGGTCCCTTATTAGCAACTCTGACAAAAGTAGGGGATAGTGAAGCTATTTAGTCACAATGCGTGTGTGTGTGTGTGTGTGTGTGTGTGTGTGTGTGTCAAGAAAGGTTAAAAATCTTGAAGCTTGGTGTTGGTCACTTTACAGATTCAAGTAAATGCAGAAAAAAATGGAAAATCCCTTTCTGTACAAGTAGGGACCTCCCAGACTCATGCCACATCTCTCTCTCTCTCTCTCTCTCTCTCTCTCTCTCTCTCTCTTACACACACACACACACATACATTTTGAAAACCTTTGCTGATCCAGGAGGTAACTCAGTTTCCCACTTGCTCTCTCACCAGACTCCACCTCACTAACAAACACCATTCTCCTGACAGCAATAGGGCTCCTAGGTGAGGCTAAACCACCTCACCTAGCCAAGGAAAGAGCAATGGGTATGGACGGGCAAGCACCCAGTTTCCTCCTCCCACCCAGCTCCTCTCGACTGAACTTTCTTCCTATGAACACCTGTGACCATGTGTTCCTCTGTTCAAAAACCTACAACTGTCTTCCATTGCTTGCAAATGAAATAAAACCTCCTAACAGGGCATTGTGGCTCCAGCCTACTTCTCTGGTCTTTTTCCCATTGCCCTTGCCCCATAAATCTAATCTCCCCACAAAACTTGGATGTGCCTGACACGCACCCTGATCTTTTTCACTGTTGTGGATTTTCTCATTTGCTCCCTCTGCTTGCAAAGTCCTTGCTACAACTTCACCAGCTGAATCTCACTCTTCCTCCACGAAGCCTTCTCCGAATGCCTCCCACCCTCCAGCCAGAAGTCACATCTTTTGGTGTGTGTGAGCCCTAAAGACATTATTTGCACTTCTGCACACTTTCACAAGTTGCCTCCTATCACACTTGTCACCCAGACTGGCCTCAAAACTCTGTTCATGCATCAGCTACTTGGTGATGCTTTCCGTGGCCCTCCCCCAGCCTGCTGCGCCAGCCCAAGCCCCTCCTTGGAGCTCCCCAGCACTTGATTAGTCTGCTTGCCTCTCCCTCGCGTCACTCTCTGATCTCTTCCTACACAGCAGGCGTGTGGATTCACTTATCTTGCTATCCCCAGCAGGTGGCTGACATGACACATAGAAGGAGCTCATAGAATGTCTGATGAATAAAAACAAATCTGCAGATGACCCAATGAATTGTATTTTGTTCTTCTGCAAATCTCTACCAGCACCTTATATATCTTGTACCTGAATCTCCCAGGTCTGTGGGGAAGTGGAGTTGAACAAGCATTGAACCTGGCAGAGTCCACTCCCACCAACATCGGGTCAAGGGAGATAGACACACTTAGACAAGCGAAGCCCCCCAGGGCATGGACAGGGTGACTGCTCAGCATCACCTCTGAAGCAAATGACTTCTCAAAAGGATCAGAGTACACAAGGCCTCCTTACCAGGCGTGGCTCTGGCTGCCTTCCGATGTGATGTCCCTGCTGCCCGCCCAAGCAGCTTCCAGCAGCCCGTTGAAGGCACTCTGTAGATATTACAATTTCAGGCACAGCAACAAAATGTTCCTCAGTTGTTGACATCAAACCCAGCCGGAGGAGGGTTTAATTTTCTCTTCATCTGCCTCTCTCCTGACATTTCACGGGGTCCACCAGGCCTTTGCAGCAAGCAAAGGGCATGTGCAGCTTTGGGCCCTCACCAATGCGGAATAAGGTGTGAATGGATCGTCATGACAAGGATGGGGTTTCTCTAAGGAACGTGTGCAATGAGTGTGTTCTCCTTCAAAGAGTCCTCTTGAGAGGACAGACATTTACTCTGTTGTTCAAAACATTTCAGAAACTTGTTTTGAGGACTTACCTTGAAGCCTATGGCACATTCTTTGGACTCTTCTCAGTGGGAACATAGTTTTGATCTTTGAGCATAATTTCCAAAAGGAGTCAAGAGGCTTTTAGATCCAAGTTTGGTGGTGCATGAGGTAAACAAAAGAGCTGAGAAATTTCTCCATGGACAGGTCCCTCCTCCCCAGCCACCTCCAGCCAGAGCTGGTCATGGGTTAGAGTTTTCACCAGGAACTTTAAGTACAGGTCCACTCAGGAGAAATTATTTGAAGAAAGCTTTTGATTTCCTGGTGAAATGGGGCAGACTTGGCTGGCAGAGTCTTTTTTGCCTATTATTTTCCCCTTCATCCTACTTAGAAAGTCCACGTTATGCCTGAAATGCATACAAAGCCATCTTGCAATCCCAAGGCTCTAAGCGCAAGAAAGTCAACACAGTAGAACAGAGAAGCATATGTAAGTCTCAGCTGCCAAGGACATTATTAAAAACTAAACTATCTCTGGGCCACCTACCTCCAGATTTCTTGTTGTTAAAGAAAAATTAGCCCCATATTTGTTTAAGTCACTATGGTAGGTTTTATGTTGCTTACAGCCAAACATTTTTCTAACTGATAACGAGAATGAATACAAAGTGATTTGGTATGCCTCATAAACTGGTCTCGGAAAAAGAAATCCACAAAAGGAATTCTCAAAACATGTTGGAAATAGAAGTGTATAGAAATTTATACACTGTCCCATGCATTGGGAAAACTGGAAGACCTAGGTGGGAATGCCTCTGTCTGGTCCCCCAGGAAGGGTCACAGCACATGGAGCTGCAGAGCATGGAATTTTCATATGGCCCCCACCAGCTGAGACTGGGAGAGAGGCTGCCTGGGAAACCAAGAGGCTGCCCAGCCCAGTAAGCACAAACAGACTTTGAAGTATGGGAAGCGTGCTCTTCTAGGGACATAGGTGAGAATTATTGTGAGCCTAGATGGTGTGTGTGGGATGTCTGTGTGTTGCATGTGTTTGTGTGTGTGGATGTGTATCGTGTATGTTGTGTGTTGTGGGGGGTTGTGAGGTATAGGGGTGTGTTGTATATTGTGTGTGTGATGTGTTATGCATTGTGTGTGGTGTATATGTATAGGGTGTGGTATGTGGTATATATATGTATGGCATGTGTGTACTATACAGGTTGTGGCGGGTGCATCTATGGGGTGTGTTTGCTGTGGTTGTTGACAACTCTGGGTTTTATGAAGAAGATGACTAGATGGCCGGGCGTGGTGGCTCACGCCTATAATCCTAGCACTCTGGGAGGCCAAGGCAGGTGGATTGCTTGAGCTCCTGGGTTCGAGACCAACCTGAGCAAAAGCAAGACACTGTATCTACTAAAAATAAAAAAACTGAGGCAAGAGGATCACTTGAGCCCAAGAGTTGGAGATTGTTGTGAGCTATAACTCCACAGCACTATACCAAGAGTAACAGCTTGAGACTCTGTCTCAAAAAAAAAAAAAAAAAAAAAGAAAGAAAGAAAAGAAAAATGGCTCAGCACTCATAGCACAGTGGTTATGGAGCTAGCCACATACACCCAGGCTGGTGGGTTCGATCCTGGCCTGGGCCAGCTAAACAGCAATGACAACTGCAACAAAAAAAATAGCTGGGTATTGTGGCAGGCACCTGTAGTCCCAGCTACTCGGGAGGCTGAGACAAGAGAATTACTTAAGCCCAAGAGTTTGAGATTGCTGTGAGCCTTGATGCCACAGCACTCTACTGAGGGTAATATAGTGAGACTCTGTCTCAAAAAAAGAAAAAAATGACTAGGAATGAAAAATCCTGCCCAAGGCTTCGGAGAACTAATTTGAAAGGGCAAGTGAAAAAGAGACTTCTAGAGCCTTTTCAGATTGATTACAGTGACAGGATAACAAGAAAGAAAACAAAACAAGACACAGTTCATGGTGGCGCCTGTGGGTCAGGGGCTAGAGTGCAAGACCCATATACCGAGGGTGGCGGGTTCAAACCTGGCCCCAGCCAAACTGCAACAAAAAAATAGCTAGGCATTGTGGTGGGTGCCTGTAGTCCCAGCTCCTTGGGAGGCTGAGGCAAGAGAATCGCCTAAGCCCAGGAGTTGCAGGTTGCTGTGAGCTATGATGCCATAGCACTCTACTGAGGGCGATAAAGTGAGACTCTGTCTCTAAAAATAAATAAATAAATAAAAGACACAGTTCAGACATTTTTCTCTGCCATCACTAGCTGTGTGAACTTGGGCAAAATACACTATCTCTCTGTATTGGCTTCATAATCTATAAAATAGGAGTAACAATAATGCCTACTACAATAAGGACCATGTGATCAAATGAGATTGGTAACAACTAGAACATAGCAGGTGTTCATTAAATTACAGTTTCCATAGCATGAGAAGGCAGAGAAAGAGTAAACATTGGGGTAGAAGGCAAACCCATCCCAGTATGTTATCCAGACACCAGATGAAGAGAGTGTCTTGAGTAGAACAGGTTGATCAGCTGGGTCAGATGCTGACAAGGATCCAAGAAAGTAAGGACTGAGCAGTGTGGAGCTCTCGGTGACTATGGCAGAGACATTTACAATTTCCCACATATCCAAGGGCTCCCTCATGTTTCCGGTCCCTTTGTAGGGCTATGTGACCAGCTCTGGCCAACAGGTCATGAGTGGTGAGTTTCATTTCTGGGCCAAAGGACATAAGAGCCAACATACAACCCTCCAGCCCTCTCTTCCCTGTTGCTGTGACCCAGGGGGTGCCTTCTCTGGATGGCATAGCTACAAGGTGCAAGCAGCCTGGACACCTGATTCACAGTGTAGAGCAAAGTTGGTTGGAGAGTTCCAAAATTCACAGCAAACCTTACATGAATGAGAAATAAACCTTTAGGTGTTATGCCACTAAAAAAATCTACGGTTGCCATCCTTCCTCTCAGTGGCACAACAATAGTGCTACATTTGGGCCACTCATGGACTCTGATTGAGCAGGATTTGGGCAAATGAGGGAGCTAGAGTGGGTCTCCTGGGTCACTGACCTCATGGGAAGTTTTGGGAACTATCTGAGCTTTGTTCTTCTAATTCCTCATTCAGGTTATATATGTAATGGGTTTAACGTTCATTAAAATAATAAGTTGGTGTTTTAATTCCACTCAAATAATGATGCCCTAGAACTCCTAGAGCTCCTCACCCATTTTATCAGCAGGTGTCAGGACTTCAGTAAAGAGGAGACGGACCCCCAACCATAACAATGAAGTCATTGCTCTGCTCTGTCAAAAAAAAAAAATTGTTTTAAGTTCACCAAGAGACAATAATCCTGAATCAGGCTTTGTTAAAAAAGAAATCTCTTAATTCAAAACATCCCTTTATACATTAAAATCAAAGCTTGAAGTTCTGACCATCTAACGTTATTTTAAGCTGAAGGTAGTAAGAACTCAATCTATAGCACAATGGAATTTCCCCAAAACGGAGGGAAGAACAGGAGACACTTCTGGGCTGGAAAGAGAGAGGAAGGAAAGAACAGAAAGGAAAAAGTTCAGACACAAGACCCTGCAGGAGTCCCTCCCTCACCCTGAGGTTGAACAATGGCTGGAGCGGGAACAATGGCGACACTCCAGATAGTTTGAAGAGGAGCCAAAGACAGAGCGCTTAGGATCTGCTTCCCATTTGGGAATCTAGGGACAATAAAAATGGCATCATGGAGTACTTCAGCAGAAAGACGACCAGAGGCATGGAAAGGGGCCCTCCCCTAAGCCTCCCTCAGCCCTCACATGGCTGAGCTGAGTGCAGGAAGGAAAAGGTAGGCCGATCCTAGGGCAGGGGCTGTGGGGAGACCTCAGGGGCAGACACCGGGGAGGCGGTGTGATGTGTGGTGCCTGCAGGGCTAATGAGCGCTAGGCTGGGGTTAAAGTAGCCAGGGAGGGTCATGCGAGGAGACCACACAGTGCCCCAGCCACACACAGGAAGCCAGCAAGGCCCCAGGAGAGGACAGCCAGCTTCTCCCGTTGCCTTGTGTCCAGCTGCCACCTTGGAGAGGGCGGGGAGGGACAAGCCTTTACAAAGCAGGAGATACCCACCTGACTCCACTCACACTGCTGTAACAAAATTCCATACAGAAGACCAGAAATAAGCAGAGGCATAATAGTGTCTTTAATTGGCTGGTTTACCTTCCACTCATGGTCAACAGAAATCAGGGTTCCCTGGCAAGGTAGGAACAGTTGAGAAAAATAAAGAATACCACACCGATTGTACATCTGAACATAATGTAAAGATTTTGACCCTGCTAAGAGATGTTTGTTTTTTAAAAATCCATCTTCAATATTTGATCACAGCTGAGATGTACTTTGCCTGCTCTTCCATAGAACGTGGCTCTGAGTGGTGTTTGTTTGTTTGTTTGTTTTTATTAAATCATAGCTGTGTACATTAATATGATCATGGGGCATCATACACTAGTTTCACAGACCATTTGACACATTTACATCACACTGGTTAACATAGCTTTCCTGGCAATTTCCCAGTTATCGTGTTACGACATTTACATTCCACATGGTGAGAATACACTTGTGGTGCATCTTACAAGGGTATATGGCTCTGAGTGTTTTTACACACAGGCCTCTCCTGCAGCTTTGTGCATTACTGCTAAGTAATCACAGAACCTCCCTCAATCCCTCCCCTTGGTGCATGTGACTTTTCAAGCCCTTGGCATTTAATTCATGCCATTTTGGCTGCATTAAAATGCATGTATACACATACCGAAACATGCTTTTGGCTATTCTTGCTTTTTTTGGAGATTTGCATCTCTCTGGCTAGATGGGAACCTGGCTGGAGGCAGATGGTGGATCTTACGGTTCTCCTAGACCAGTGTTTTTCAACCTTTTTTACCTCACGGCACACTTGAACCTATAGTTAAACTCCAGTAGCACATTTAAATTATGTTGATCAAAAAAAATGAGTTAAAAAAAAAAGAATAGACTTGCCCGTTTGTGGAGCCAACCAGTGAGGACCTTCAGTCTACGCCCACAGCCATGCTGTCCAAGGGCCCACTGCAGTCTGTGCAGGTGTTCAGACACAAGAAGACCGCCACAGCCGTGGCGCACTGCAAACGTGGCAATGGCCTCATCAAGGTAAATGGGTGGCCCCGGGAGATGATGGAGCGGCACACACTGCAGTACAAGCTACAGGACCCTGTTCTGCTTCTGGGACAGGAGCAGTTTGCTGGTGTAGACATTCGTGTCAGTGTGAGAGGTGGTGGTCACATGGCCCAAATTTATGCTATCTATCAGTCCATCTCCAAAGCCCTGGTGGCCTATTACCAGAAATATGTGAACAAGGCTTCCAAGAAGATTAAAGACATCCTCATCCAGAATGACCAGACCCTGCTTGTAGCTGACCCCCATCGCTGCGAATCCAAAAAGTTTGGTGGCTCTGGTGCTCGAGCTCACTACCAGAAATCTTACTATAAGCCCATCAATTGGGTTGGGGATCACCTGTACAATAAACAGTGGTTGTAGAATTTTTTTAAAAAGAAAAAGAATACACTTACTGTGCTTTGAACGTCTTTAGAAAATAATTCAATCAATTATCTTTAAAATGTTTCACAGCACGTCTAAGATCCTCTCACAGCACACCAGTGTGCTGCGGCCCTGTCCTAGACTCCTGTCCTAAAATGCTCACTGAATGAATTCACTAGATCACATCTGAAAAGTTCATACCTTGATTACCAGCAAGAAAGTCTTATGATTTAAACCATTTTGTAGTTGATGTTTCAAATGGGAGAAGAGAAAGCAGCATATGTTAATACTGTGCAAAGCTAGAGTTGGATTTAGAAGGCAGAGCTGCTATCTCAGTTAATAAAACCCCGGTAATGCAGGTGGCTCCTGATGGGACAGGGCTTCTCAGTCTCAGCACTGTTGGCGCCTGGGAACAGGGGCTATTTGTGGTGGGGGCTGTCCTGTGCATCATAGGATGAACAACATCCCTGGCCTCCACCCACGATATGTCACAATGTAGGACAACCAAAAATTGCTAAATTCCTGCTGGGGTGGGAGAGAATCACCCCTCACTAGGAGCTAACGAGCCAGAAGGTCCACAGTAAAATCAGTGTTGAGAAAACTCTTCCTGCATTTGAAGGAGATTGGACAAGATGGCTTCTCATAAGTCTACAGTTCTAAACGATTACTTAGTATTATAAATGTTGCTGATCATGATAACCTATCCCTATTAGAGTTTTCTGGGACCCACTCTCTGCTTCTTCCTTCCTTCTCTTACTTCTACCCTCTCTGGGTAAAGGAAATTTCAGCAAAGGTAGGCTCCCACCTGGTAGGGCTTTGTCTCATCCAGTTCTGACATTCATGTGTCAGAAGACCCCTTGTATATGGTGATTAGACTCAGGTCCACCTGCATTTGGGAGAGTGACCTCTTGACCTACTTCAGGACCTTTAGGCCATACAATCATTCCATTCTTCTTTACCCCAAGTCCTATAGATGCCAGCCCTCACCCCCTGTGAACAGGGGCAAAGTTAGTCACCCTGAACCTAGCAGAACCCAACTCCCCTGGGTGTTTGATGCCACTCCTCTGCCCCCTCCCCCAGCTCAGCCCTGGATCCATACACCTGCTAGCCTTGGTGACACCTGGATCCAGCAATGCCATGGTCTTTTTTCACCTTCAAGTATTTCTTTTTTACTCTGAGATCATTGTCACCTGCTCCCCCAAGCCACATCATCACCACTCAATAGCAGCACCTGTGAATGAATTGGCCATGTCTTGTAGACAAACTGAGCTAGACCCTCCTTCTAAGTTCCAATCCTCTTAGAATCATTTAGTACCACCTTGCACCAGCCTCAACCCTCCTCAGAAAACACATCCTGAGGTTGTCTCCCTCTGGGCTAAGGGCTAGCCACCTATGTCGTCATTACTCACCTGCGCTGCACTTAGCAAGCATCACCATGTGCAGGACAGTCTGCAGGACACTGTGACAAGACAGATGTAAAGGACTCTGCCCTTGAGAAGCCTACAAGCTTAGAAGAGTAGAAATAACACAGGCATTGGATTCAGAGAGCCTGTGTACAAATCCCTCAGCCCTCACTGGCCTGCTCAGTGGCCTGCAGTAGTCTCCTGACTCCTAGGAGTCTCAGGTTCCTAATCTGCAAAATGAGCTGTCCTTCCCAGTATATCATATGGGGTCATTTGATACTGAGTGACAAGAACTTATTTATAACAAATTGAAATGTAAATACACACACATACACACACAAATATATATGTAATCTGCAGTCAGCCTTCTGAATCTATGTGTTCCAATCCAGGAATTCAACCAATCGTGGATTCAAAATATTCAGGAAAAAAAAAAGGATGGTTGGATCTGTACTAAACATGTATAGACTTTTCTTTCTTATAATTATTCCCTAAACAATACAGCTTAACAACTACTTTATAACATCTACATTGTATTAGGTATTATAAGCGATTGAGGAGCAATTTGAAGCATACGGGAGGATGTGAATAAGTTATATGCAGATGCTACATCCTTTTATATCAGAGACTCAAGAATCCACAAGTTCTGGTATCCACACTGGAGAGGGTTCCTGGAGCCAACCCCCCATGGATACTGAGAGACTACATGTGGGCAGATAGATAGATTTTATATATTTTCTCCAGTAGGGTAGAGAGGACATCAGGAAACAAAAGTATCAAAGCTACACCTGGGTACGCACACAACAGAGGAATCAATGCCTGCAGGATTAACAGTGGGTGTCTCAGTTAGTGTCACTTTCCCTCACCCCACCATCAGCACAGCTTCAAGGAAGTGAGCCAGGGAGGAGCAGTAAGACGTGGGCTCCACACTCCTGAGGGTGAGGCAGCACCTGAATGTGTGAGCACAGAGGACGAAGGGCCTCCTGGCCCCTCCCCAACTGGGACCCAGAGAAAACCACGACAAAGAGAGGTTTTGTAGGGGACCACCAGGCATCCCTCATGGGGGACAGAGATGCGTGCCCAGCTCCCCAGTAACCCCTCAGTCCTCCTGAGGCCTAAACAGAAGAAGATGAGAGGCTGCTGGTCCAACACCAACAGTGAGCACAGCAGAAGGCCCCGCATGGGAGACAGGCAGCCATACCTGGGCAGACACAGGCCAGCATGCACAAGGGCCTAGCTGGCTGGTCCTGGAGGCCCCTCCAACACAGGCAGCACCATCTTGAGGAGGAGAAGGGATAGGTGTCCAGGAGGGACAGAGTCATGCCTAAACAAACTGCTTGAATTTGGAATGGGACAAAGTTGTAAACTGTATTAGACTAAATTTAGTCCCCCACTTCCATAACTAAGGCTCCTGAGGAGGATTAAAGCAGTATTAGATTCACACACATTCTCAGTGCCAGATCTAGGGGCTGCCAGAGGAGCTCACTGGAGCTTCAGTCAAGTCCCCACAGTAAGCAACTGCTTCCCTGATGATAAGGAACCAGTCGTTGGCCTACCTGTATCTAGACCAAAACAGGACCCTCAGTGACTTCTGGACTCCTGGGTGGGCATTCAGCCAGCACCTCAGGCTCCCTCAAACAGACAACGTGGAGCCCAGGGAAATGCATCTGGGAGAAGCCGCTCACATGCACAATGGCAAACATGAGTCCCTGCACCACGGCCCCGCTCTGTCCTGACCCATCACCTCTTTACCACCTGCCTGCTCTGCTTCAAGTCGGCTTCAAAATGCCAGTTCTCTTCACCTTCTTCAAACCTACCAATGCCCCTTCACATCTGGAAATTACCCCTAGTATGTATTTAATTCTACTTGCTAACGTAGAATTAAAGTAGGTTAATCCAGTGGCTTCTGGACAGAGTAAATTCGTGCAAACTGGAGATGAGGAAAAATGCTTTCTAGGCTCAGCCCTTCACCCTCCAGGAGTTCCTCTGAAATCACATAAGCCACACCCTTGTTAGTGTATTGCACAAGGAGAATACTGTCTGTTAAAAACATTTCAGCTGGGAGGCCAGTAGTCTGGGGCAGCTATAGCTCTTTAAGTTTCTAGGCAGCAAACCAATGCCCTGTGTAAAGATGAAAATCAAACCAGAGACTTTACCAGTCAGAAACCACCGACTAACTAGGGTCTTTCTACCCTAACCAATCAAATATATTGTCTTTGTCTTCTGCATTCAGCCTATCAAAGCCCACACTACCACAGCAGACCTCCCCGAACCTCTTCTGGTATTGAGTGCTACCTAGTCCACAAATCCTTTGCTCAAATAAACTATTAAATTTATTTTTTTAAATAAAGTTTTTCCTTTAACACTTCCTATATTTGGTCTGCCAATACTTTGCACCAGATAAAGCAGGCATGTGATACCCATTTGCTTGATAAGTAAAACTGAGGCCCTGAGCTCAAATGTCTACCCTCCTAGGCAGACAGTCAGTGTCAGAGCCAGGGCTAGTCCAGCAAGATGATGAGCTTGCCTCCTCTTCTGCACTCTGCAGTGCCACTTGTCAGCTGAAATAAACACAGTTTTCACCATTTGAAATTTATGCCCTTGACCTCTGCACAAGAAGAGCAAGAATTTTCAAGAATGGTCCCTCCTCACCTCAGTTCACACCTAACTTGTCACTAGCCTCTCCACATCCTCAATTCCATTTGCCTTCATCCATCCTCCCTTCCCACCCCATCAAATGGTAACATTTGATTCACCCTCTGACCTACCTCACATGACAGCAGCTCCTTACACTGAAGTAACACAAAATAGCCACTATCTTTAGAGTTGTTATGAAGATAAAAATAAGTGTTGCTGCACAGAAAGCCCTCACTAAACCTCCTTATTATTGCCATTATCACCCAACACACAATTAAACCAAAACACAGGAGAGCCCAAACGAGTGAATCAGAAAACATTTATTGAATGTCTACTACTTAGAAGAAAACAGAAGCTAAAATGATACTAGGAAGTTGCTAGCGTCTTTCTGCATACCACCCTCACATTTGGCATAGGGAGCAGAACTGCAACTTCACTGTCACCCACCTGCCTCCCTGTGCCGAGTTTCTCCCTTCAGGTGATAGCACCTCTGATCTCTCAGTTGCTTGAGCCTGGGAGCCATTCCAGTTCCTTTTCCCCACTCCATCTCTCCATCCACATCAAATTGCTTTAGATTTTATTCCTGAACAGCTCTCACGTCCCATCCTCCTCTCTGACACCACTGCCATTGCTGCCTTTCCCACTGAGACTATAAGGGACCCTCTTTCTCCAAACAGTCATTCTCTAGGAGTAATAAATAGGATGTTGCAGAAATAAGCAAAATTGCCATGACATAAAAACATTCATGAGTTTGCACCTAACCATCCCTCCCCACTTAACCCTAGTAACACTAATAACTACCAACCTGGCCAGCCCCTCCTGCAAACACAACACAAGGCAATTGCAAAGTGACACTAAACATTTTGCTAAATTTGCAGGATTTCATGAAGTCGATGAAAGTGACAGCGGAAATCTGCTTCAGAGCCATTGACCAAGGAGAAGTTGACAGAGTTAAAGCCGTTGCAGCAAGAAAGAGAAAACTGCCAAGGCTTAAGTCATTTGAAAAGGGAATGGTTTGGGCATCTGGGGATTGCAAGAGAGGTCCTGGGGAAACAGAAAATCTTTGAATATCTTCATGATTTTGCCTCAGAAGTCAAGCAGGAAGTAGAAGGTATTGAATCCTGCTGTCTTGTCATTTCTTTATTTAGAAAAAGTACCCCCCCCAAAGTCAACAATTGAATCACCCCTTGTAAGAACTAGCACAAAGCTGCAATTATTGCATAACTGTTATGAAATAAAAGACAAATTTTTGTGTAATTTTTTGTGTCTTTTTCAAAGTAAGATCCTTTTTAAGGAACTATTTACTGAAAAGTGTGGGTTTCCATTTTCTTTTTAGTAGCCCCCTTCCAATACCAGTCGTGTTCAAAGGCTGAGGATTAGGGTTTCCTCAACTATGCGATTGTTGGTTGCCTGGTGTTTCTATCTGCCCCACCACCACCACAGCAAACCTGGCTGTACACACCCCCGCTTTCAAACCTTCCATGCTTCCATATTACCCTCAGGAATAAAGTCCAAACTTCTCCACACAGCTCCGGGCCTTGCATGATCTGCCCACTGCCTCCCTCTCCACCCTCGGTGTCTGCACTGCCTACTCCCTGTTTGCTCCAGTACCACCACTTCATGGCAAGTCCCCCCCAGGGCTGTGCTCTTTCAAGCTGAAGAACCTTTATTCACATCCTTCCTGCTCACTGGAATTCTCTTCCCCTCCCTCTTTACCAGGAAAAAAGAAACAGTGTCTATTTTTTCTCCACTGTTTCCTGGCATGGAGAATATGGAAATGAATGAATGGGCTGTGACTCTACTTGATTTTGACAATGAGTATGTCAGATAAGCCACATGTTCCTTCACTCTTTTAAGCGTCCACCCCACAGCCGTACCTGAATGCGCCACTATGCAATACCATGAACATACCTGCTGCTATTTGTGCATTTAAGAACCCATTACACCTTCCTGGAACAGTGTCCTCATTCTATTGCTGCACTGTAGCAAGGTACCATTGTTCTAGAAGCAGACATTAGAGTACATTAATCCTGAGCATCAGAGATGTCCAAAATCTCCAGCAGCTCAGGAGCCATGTTCTCAGCAAGGGTGTGGGGTATAGGGTCACCCTGGAAATGAGTCACTAACAGTTTCAAAAATTAGCCCCAGGTCTTACTGTTGTTTTTCTGAGCAATGGCAATGTGACTCATATATGCAACTGTAATTTTTATATCCTCAAAACATCTCTTTTTTTTATTAAGTCATTTGTACATAGATCATAAATACACTTATGCCATTATGGGATTCAATGTGTTGATTATTTGTACACATTGGAGTGCTTACATCCTACTAATCAACATAGCCTTCACCTCATTTACCCAATTACAGCGTTAAGACATTTGTGTTCTACACCTGATAGGTCCAACTTGTACTTGCGATATGTTCCATAGGGGTGGTCCTGTTAACCCTCCCTCGATCAACCCACCCTCCTCCCTTCCCCTCTTCCTGCCCTTCCCTCCTTCATCCTAGGCTATAGTTGTGTTTCCATATCCAATGTACACAGTACTACTGTGAAACCAATTTATAATCATTCACACTTGCATATGAAAAATGAAAATAACTCTTTAAGCAGTACTACATATAATAAAGCACACTAAATAATCCACTTTTGCTGCCCCCCACAGGCCACCTGGTACCTCTGCTCCTGGTTCCCATGGTGACCCAGGCCTCTCAGACCTGGAGGCAAAGTGGGGGCAGTTCCGCAGGGAGGGGTGATGATATGACTTCCCAACATTTGCCTAAGGACAATTCTGGGCTGCGGGAGGGGGAGGGGAGTTGGGGGGAGGGGGGTGTCTTCAGCTTCCAGGGGCTGACTAGCACCGCAGAGAGTTAATGTGCTTCAAAAAAGAGGGAAAAAAAAAAAAAAAAAGAATAAGAAAATCTGGATAATAAATAGGAAAGGTCATCATGGAATCAGAAACCATCTTACCTTACTTTCTAAGTTACCAGTGAAGAGGAAAAGAAAGAAGAAGGAAGGGAGGGAGGGATGGAAAGGGGAAGCAGAGGGGAAGGAGGGAGAGAGGAAACTCATCACAGCTGAGGAGTTTATTCAGATTATTTCAGTTTCTTCGAAGTTGCTCAGGAATCCTGCTGGCCCATTCTCATCTAACCTCTGCTGTTATTGAAGGAATAAGACCCAGTGTCATGAAACCATTTCAGGACTTCCCTGCCCCACCCCTGGCTTTAAATCAGACCTTCAATGCTATTTAGAGTGGGAAAAAAATTAGTAGTAAATTATAAAAGTGGAACTGATTCACCAGAAGGGGGGAAATCACTAAGTAAATACATTTGGGGCTTATGTAAATACATCTCAGAGCCTGTTTTGAGGGAAAGTGGCTTACTTACTAACTTTAATTATAGTACTCTTTGGATTGAAAAATAAAGAGAAAATGCTAGAAGTCAGGTGTAACAAATAAAGAAATTAAAAGATGAGCACCATGATTGAAATTGTTAGCTACAGCCATGGCTGAAATGTGTGATGAGATACAGAAATGGTACATGGCTGTTATCGCTGGGGACAGCCTTGACAGGTTGTTAAACATCCCCTCCAGAGATGACTGTAAATTGAATGGGACTGCCAACTCAGCGTTAGGTAGTCTGAGGCTTCCGAATGTACTGTGGGGTCTTTAAAGTGCATTAGGTGTTAAACACAGGATAGCGGAGACTCTCACAGCAAGATGAGGATGGCCTTCCAGCCTCAAATATATGGAGAGATGAGGTGAAGTGAACTCAGATGCAAAAATGCCAGGAGCCTAGTGGGATGTTATGGACAGGAAACAAGGCACTTGGGGGGCTGAGAAAATATGGAAAACACCAAGTACAACACCTATCAGCAAAAAGATGCAAAAGGAGATAGGAAGCAAACTCTTAAAGGGGACCCTGGCCAGGCTGGTGGTCGGACAACTGCAAAAGAAGTGACTTCAGGCACGGGCATGCCTGGGGTGTGTCTGCAAAGTCCCAAAGGTCAGTGCATAATTCTAGTACAGTGGGGGGTTGGCATAGATGGAAGGTGACAGTCAAACTGGCTTGAAGACCTATTCCATACAGTACTGCCCCACACAGTGATTTCTAGATGACTAAAAAATCTAGATTTCCGGTTTCTTAAGAAAACTGGCAAATCTAGCCAAATTCCTCCATCCATTCATTCTACAAATATTTATTGAGTCTCCACTGTGAACCAAGTATTCTAGGCGCTAAGGACACAGTGGTATGTGTCATGGAGTATATATTCTAGTGGGTAAGACAAACAATACCCGGTGGTGGTAAATGCTACAAGGAAAGGAAAGTAGGTCGGAGTAATTGGGGCCATCAGAGAAGCTCTCCTAGCTTCTGCAAGGTAACATTGGTGCGAGCTGGGTGACAGATTCCCTCTCACACAGGGCATGCTCTCTAGTCTCCAGACCCCACTACTCCTGGCCTACTTTACTCATCTGTGTGACCTCTGGAGGCATTTCATTTGTAGCCCCTGGAGTTAATCCTTCCCTTGATCTCTCCAACTCTGGCTACCCAGGATCCAGGAGAGAAAGAAAAAAAGGAGATGCTGGGCCCAAGGAAAACAAGTAAGAGCAAATGGGACTTGAGGGGATAAGACAAGGAGGGGACCCTGTAAGAGCCCAACAACCCTGCATCAAGTCTGATGGGGATAAGAAGGGACATTTTTGGCCACAGGCCTGAAAAGTAATGGAGAAACACTATCCTCAAGGGCCAGGTATAACGCCTCACACATGTAATCCTAGCACTTTGAGAGGCCAAGGAGGGACGATCACTTGCAGTCAGGAGTTTGAGACCAGCCTGAGCAAGAGTAAGACCCTGTCACTACAAAATATAGAAAATGTAGCCAGGCATGGTAGCTTGTGCTTGTAGTCCCAGCTACTTGGGAGACTAGGGCAGAGGGATTGCTTGAGCCAAGGAGTTTGAGTTTGCAGCAAGCTACGATGACACCACTGCACTTTACCTAAACAAGTGTACAGAAAGGGTCCAAGATGAGACTGGGTAGGGAGATCTCTCTCTCCCCCTAAGGAACACAAGGCTGGGGACCCAGGCAGCCAGGGACTAGGGACCAAGGTTGAGGCAAGAATGAAGGCCACTATGACCAGGTACTGGGTCATGAAGCCTGGAAACAAATCCCAAGGCCACACAGCTATCCTGTGGGATGACCAAGGATGGCACAAAGAAGCTTCTTGGAGCAGAAGGAAGAAGGTAAAGCGAAGTGTAAAGAAGAGAGGGTCCCATACTCCAAAGCATGGAGTGTCCCAACTATACCTCTGGGAGGACTGTGGGGACACTAGGAGCATTAGGAGAAATGGACTGCACCTTTCTATGGCTGGGAAGGGAAATACTCAACCAGCTTCTGGTGGCTAGTGAGAGATTGCACAGCCCAAGATCAGCAAGAAGAGAAGAGACAGCAAGAGGGAGGTGATAGGAACAACGGGGTCAAGAGAAAGCACTGGAAAGACAGTGGCAACTGCAAAGGGCTTTTTAGATGGCACTTGTTTCCATTCCTCATATCTGTAGCCTCTTATAAGAAAGGAAGCATTTGTCACTCCTCCCATGTGCAAACAGCATGGATTTGTTTCTGGGAGGACCAGGATTTTCCCGGAGGATCCATGGATGGTAGGAATCAACCTACTGAAGAACTGAGGGTATGGCCTCCAAGCCACCATCCCAGATAATGAAGCTGCTGCTTCTAATAAATGCCCATGGCTGCCCTGAATGAGACAGAGGCCTGAGCATATCCTTACTGAGCCTGAACCATCTTTCCTGCCTCCACCTGTTTCCTCTTCAGTGACATCCCAGGAGTCAGCATGAACAGGCTGCCCAGAGCCTTGGGGACAGGGACATTGCGTCACTGGTGCCCAATCAACTGCACTGTCTTCAGGTGGCCCTGAGGGGTCCTTTAGGTAGGCCCTTTAACCAGCTCTATGTGCTGGACCTGATGGCTGGGTGGGGGCAGCAGTGTACCCTAGTAAGTCAGAGAGAGCTAGAGCTCATGGCCAGGCTGTGACAGAGAAAGTGTCCTTGGATCCTGGAGTGATGTTTGCAAAACTTAAGCCTCCAGCAGTGAGCTGAGCTGTTGGGTCTATGGAATGTGTTAAAATAAGTATTCCCTAAAAATGTAGGACAGATGTATGTCTGCAATCACTTCTCTAAGTAAGAATCAGCAACCCCGTGGGACTTGATTTTCAGACCCAATCCTCAGGCTGTTCAGCTGAGACAGGTCTCAGAGAGCACCCCCTGGCCTGGCCCACTCCCCTCAGAAGTCTAAGGAACCTCAAAGTTAAGGGGCTCTCTCCCTAGGGACTCAGACTCACCTGTACTGTTTGCACCTCTCTTCCAAAGATACCTTTGAATAGGAGAGAGCTGATAAAACTCCCTTCTGACAGCTTGGCGCCTGTAGCTCAGCAGTTAGGGCACCAGCCACATACACCAGAGCTGGCGTGTTGGAACCCAGCCGAAGCCTGCCAAACAATGACAACTACAACAACGAAAAACTAGCCGGGCATTGTGGCGGGCGCCTATAGTCCCAGTTACTTGGGAGGCTGAGGCAATAGAATTGTTTAAGCCCAAGAGTTTGAGGTTGCTGTGAGCTGTGACGCCACAGCACTCTACCCAGGGCGACAGCTTGAGACTGACTCAAAAAAAAAAAAAAATTCCCTTCTGGCACCCTTAGCAGAGTAGCCTAGCATTTCTGCAAGACAAGATTCTTAGCCTTTCCTGTGCATGGACCAACTTTGCCTTTCAGGGAAGTTAGGCTCTGATTTTGGAATAATCTTTCTAAATGCATAAAATGAAAAATAAAACTATAAAAATAATGACATTGAAAGTCATCCAAATATGTTTTCCAAAAAGTATAATACAGTAATGTTTGTTCTTCTTCATTAGCATTCTAAATAAACAGCTTGGAAAGGAGCCTAATAAACAGCACAATTCTGAAACAGTGATGAGCAGAAGTGGCGTTTTGACTATTTGTAACAATTGTTAGGTGACATGAAAACAATCTGTGGATTCTCAACCTGTGCTCATCATCTACATTTATACTGAAAAGAAATAAGTTAGTAAGGGTTAGTGAAACTCACCACGTACTGTGGAATTCTCTAATGCTCTTAAAGTAATGCACAATATTCTCCTGTAATTCACTGTCCCAAATCATCATTATTAAAGTGGAACTGGTTGTCCTGGGCCCTTTGCTCTGAGTGGATAGGACAGTGGTGCCATTAGAGCAACACGGAAGGGCACTGATCACCAGGAACCAAGATAAGAGAAAAGACAAACCACAAAGAAGGAAACTACAGGCAGAAAAGACCCCCGTTAGCAAAATGACGTCCCCATATCACAATTAAGCCCACCAGGCTGCGTGGAACTGTCATCTGCAGTTTTTCCTGCCTCCCAGAAGTCTAACCCTGTGCTCTCCAGAATCAATGAGCAATTTGGCTCTTTAAGATATCCAAGGCTTCCATGATTGCTCATTAAAAGTAACCATTCTCTCCTAGTGAACTGATCTCCTTCCCCCCAGTCCTCAAAGGATGCTACAGATCAAAGGGTACCTGGGAAAGTGGTCTTAAAGATGCTGCTATGACTCCTAATTACCGACTAGCACTGTTCCCAGAGTCCAGGCCTTGCTGCATGAGGGTGCTCTGGCTCCCTGAGGAAAGCCACTGGGAGGTGTGCAGAGAGAAGCAACTAATTTTAGGTTACTGCTTTGTTTTTTTGTTTATCTTTAGGGACATATTAAAAGGTCCAGTTGTTCACTTTTCAAAACAGGAATACAGAATATGAAACTCTATTCAATAAATACAACAAAGATAGAAAAGAAAGGTATCAGTTCCATAGAGGGAAAGAGACAAATCAGGTCGATAGAGAACAGGGGGCTGGGAGAGGTAAGCACACACAAGCACAGACGCATAAAGTATATGAGACAAAGGGAAAAAAAGGAAGGCAGGACGCAAAGAGGGAGACCCCAGTGCTTACCAACCCTTCAAAGCAAACGCAAAGCTCATATCGTTTACTAACCCTGTTCCCCATGGAAAACAAACCATCCACTAGATCAAAAGTCTGGATAAATCTTGTAGCATGTGCTATTCAAACATCACTCTAGTTTCTACACACAATCTGGATGTCTCTGTAGCTCATTTGTTAAAGAAGAAAATCTCCTGCTCCCTGTTCCTCAAAGCAGCAAGTAACAAACTTCATTTTTCAGAGACCAAGGTCTTCTGTTTCTATTGTGTAACATCCCTCATGTGGCCTTTGGGCCCATTTGTACCTAACAATAGTTCGGGTGCTGTTGCGTTTTCACAACCATCAGCACAAATGATGCCATGTCTTAGCATGTCCTTATTTGTAGGTGAAGTAAGGCCTGGACGGAGCCTGCACAGTGAGCAGTTGGCAGCTGTGATCACGGCTGCGCTAGTGAGAGACAGGCCAACTCTGGGTCCCACTAGGGAGACACAGGGTCCAGCAAGTGCGTTCCTTTATCCATAGCCAAGGGGCTTGGGACAGTCTCAGTCCTGGTCTGATTCTGGGGCATTCTTCCATGGCTGAGGACCAGCAAGCACCTCAAAACACCTCTGCAAGCTGGGGACAGGCAAGTGGATAAGCCACTTTGAAATCCTTTAAAAATAAAGACATTAGGGCACCTCTGGGTGGGATTTTTATTCTAAATGCCTGATCCAGCCTGATTGTCAAGAGTGGTACTGGGAAGGAAGGAAGAAAAACATAAGTAGCCTCTGATTTAGGCTATGCCTGTTTTCAAATTATTTAATAATGACAAAAGGGTTTAGATCAACAGATCAAAAGTACAGTAGACATTCCTTGAGGCCTGCTATGCCTCAGGCACTGAGGCTACAGAGATGTGTAGGGCAGTCCACAAGCCACATGGCCAGAACTCCCAGAGTTATTAACATCCACGTCCACCCACAGCAGTGCCCACTTCCTAGAAAACAGGTCCAAGAGTCAATTCTCTACTCAACCACTCAGACAGCTGGGTTTGATTGTATCCCCACTTTACAGTTATGAAAGCAGAGGTAGAGAGGCCACAGGCAGGTCTACTTGTGCTTGCTGAATTAGGCATTGCTAGTGATAGATCCAGACAGAGAGGAAGGGTCTGCAGCAAAGGCATTTCCAGTAGCATTGCAGAGTGGTGGGTTTAGGGGAGGGGAAAGATGCCAGCACTGTGAGGCTCAGAGGCAGAGACGGCCTGGGAGAGGGACAGCACAGGATGGCCACACTTGGGTTCCCCACACCCCATTATCTGTTGAGGCATACTTTCCTTACTCTGTCTGTCCAGAGCCATCTCCCCCTTCTTTTGGAGAATTCTCCCTGTGGTTTGTGAGGGGGTTTCCAGTTGCTAAAGGCTCTCAACCACAGTGAAACTGTGATCCAGGTAGTGCTGACCAAATTGTACCTTACCCCTCCTCCTCGGCTGTAGTAGCCAGCCCAACAAATCAGTGAAAACCCAAACCATCACACTAGAGTCATCTATAAAACCAAAGCTGGTTGAGGATGAAGCTTGGAACCACCAACGGTCTTATTTCTTGCCAATTGGATCCTATCTGCCAGGGAAGACAGTGAAGCCAACCTGTAGATACCAGCAGAGACAAAAGGTGGGCAGGGAGTGTGCCAGGAATATTTCCCCCTGGATCCAGGTTTCCCAGAGACCAACACTGCCCTTCCCCTTCCCTGGCCTAGTGGATGAGCCAATAAGTCCCCCTTTTCCTTAAGCTACTTGGGTTGGACTTCTAAGGCCAGTGTACAAAGGAGATGTGGTTCATACACAGGTATAATGTACTATGTGGGGTGCACAAAGCCAGAAATGGGTACTTCCTGTGCAGGAGAGTGTCTATGTCAGTGGCCATAAAGTCCTCACGATGCCCTGAGATGTGCATGGACCAAAATGCAAAGGAGAGACAGATTGTGCTGGGACAAGCAGCTGAGGGATGGGCAAGGGCCCTGCAGCTCCCTGAATGATGTGCAGAGCTGGTAGCACCCACTGAAATGGACACCCATAGACATGGTCCGCAGAGAAGTGCTTATGCCTTACTCCATCACAATATTGGGTGCGGGGGCCTTAGATCTCCTCATACTCCAGTAGGACACTGACTGTGTGGCCCTTGCTAGACCTGGTGAGTACAGGCTCCACAGAGAAGAAGGAGCAGGGTAAGACTAGGATTGCAAGGTCATCAGGGTCTCCTGTTGGAGAACTCTGCTCCTCTGCATGCCAGCAGGCCTGGGGGCCCAGGGAGGGCTTTTGTTTGCAAGCTTTTTCATCAAAGGATTTACTTGTTTGATTACTTGTGTAGAAGCAAAACCACGCTGCACTCCTGCAGGGGCTGAGCTACCCAAAAAAATGCCATACCCTGAAGCAAGAATTACCTGGAAACACAGGATCCTTAGCATCTAGCCTCCTCGATCTTTATTTCCGTAAAATACAAACAGCTCCTGGGCTCCATGTGAACATAAACTCTGATGGGATCCAGAGGCTCACACTTTTAGGACAAAATCTGGCTGTGCTGTGATCACTTAGGTAGCACATATACTAAAATTGGAATGATACAGAGATTAGCCTGGCCCCTGCCAAGGGTGACACACAGATTTGTGAGGCGTTCTATATTTTTGAGATAAAGAAGGAAATCATAAAATTCCTTGAACATAATGACAATGAAGCTACAAGCTATCAAAACTTGTGGAATACAATCATATTATTGTACACAGCTATGATTTAATTAAAAAAATTTTTTAATTTAATTTAAAAAAAAACTTGTGGAATACAGTAAAAGCAGTCCTAAGAGGAAAATTTATTGCCTTAAATGCCCATATCCAAAAATCAGAAAGAGTGCACATCAACAACCTAATGAACCACCTCAAGGAACTGGAAAAGGAAGAGCAATCCAATCCCAAACATAGCAGAAGAAAAGAAATAACCAAATTTAAATCAGTAATAAATGAAATTGAAAACAAAAGAATCATTCAGAAAATTAAGGAAACAAAAAATTGGTTCTTTGAAAAGACAAAATCAATAAACCTTTGGCCAGATTAACTAAAACCAGAAATGTAAGATCTTTAATAACCTCAATCATAAATGAAAAAAAGGGAAATAACAATAGACACCACAGATATAAAAAATATCGCCCCTCATTACTACAAAAAAACAGAAATTTGACAAGGTGGAGGAAGTGGACCAATACTTGAAATCACACCATCTCCCTAGACTTAACTAGGAAGAAAAAGAGCTCCTGAACAGACCAAATTCAAGCACCAAAACTGCAGCAACAATAAAAAGCTTCCAACAACAACAAAAAAAAGCCCTAGAGCAGACAACTTCACACCAGAATGCTATCACACCTTCAAAAAATGAGCCTGTACCTATACTACAGAACCTATTCCAAAAGCTTCAGAACATTCACAGAACACATTCTATGAAGCAAACATCACTCTGATACCAAAACCAGGAAAGGACTCAGCTAAAAAGGAGAACTACAGACAAACTTCATTAATGAAAATGAATGCAAAAAATAATCAATAAAATTCAAGCAAATAGAATACAGCTATACATTACAAAAATTATATATCACAATCAAGGAGGTTTTATCCCAGCAATGCAAAGTTTATTTAACATACACAAATTCATAAATGTAATTCACCACATAAACAGAAACAAAAACAAAGACTACATGATGCTCTTAATAGATGCAGAAAAAGCATTTGACAAAATCCAGCATCTTTTTCTGATAAGAAAATAGACATAGATGGGACATTTCTTTTTTTTTCTTTTTTTTTTTTTTTTTTGTAGAGAGCTGTAGCGTCACAGCTCACAGCAACCTTTGGGCTTAGGCAATTCTCTTGCCTTAGCCTCCTGAGTAGCTGGCACTATAGGCGCCCACCACAACGCCCAGCTATTTTTTTATTGCAGTTTGGCCGGGGCCAGGTTCAAACCCTCCACTCTTGGTATATGGGGCCAGCACCCTACTAACTGAGCCACAGGCACCGCCCAATGGGACATTTCTTAAACTAAAAGCCATCTATAACAAGCCCCCAGCCAATATTTTTACTGAATGGAATAAAACTGAAAGAATTTCTCTTGAGGCTGGACGTGGCGGCTCACGCCTATAATCCTAGCACTCTGGGAGGCTGAAGCAGGTGGATTGCCTGAGTTCAGGAGTTTGAGACCAGCCTGATCAAGACTCTGACTCTACTAAAAATAGAAAAACTGGGCAGCACCTGTGGCAGGTTCAAACCTGGGCCCAGCCAAACTACAACAAAACTGCAAAAAAAATTACTAAGTGTAGAATATAAATGTCTTAACACAATAACTGAGAAAATGCCGTGAAGGCTATGTTAACCAGTTTGATGAAAACATTTCAAATTGTATATAAAACCAGCACATTGTACCCCATTATTGCATTAATGTACACAGCTATGATTTAATTAAAAAAAAAAAAAAAAAAGAGTTGGGCATTGTGGTGGGTGCCTATAGTCCCCACTGCTCTGGAGGCTGAGGCAAGAGAATCGCCTAAGCCCAAGAGCTGGAGGTTGCTGTAAACTGTGATGCCGTGGCACTCTACCGAGGGCACCAAAGTGAGACTCTGTCTCTTTAAAAAAAAAAAAAATAGAAAAACTGAGGCAAGAGGATCACCTGAGTCCAAGAGTTCAAGGTAGCTGTGAACTATGATGATGACATGGCACTCTTCCCAGGGTGACAGCTTGAGACTCTGTCTCAAAAAAAAAAAGAATTTCCAATAATAACTATAATCAGATGAGGAGGTTCACTATTGCCACTGCTTTCAACATAATGCTGGAAGTTCTGGCCAATGCAATCAGGCAAGGGAAGAATAGTAAGGGCATCCAAATGGGGGCAGAGGAGGTCAAACTCCTGCTCTTTGCTAATGTTATGATCTTATACTTAGAAAACCCCAGAGATCCAACCATAAAATTCCTGGAAGTGATCAAGAAATACAGTAATGTCACAGGATATAAAATCAATGTCCACAAATTAGTAGCCTTTGTATACCTTGTATACTAAAAGCTATTATATACTAAGGCTGTTACACCAGTAAGAGCCAAGCTGCAAAGCAAATCAGGACACAATTCCCTTCACAGTAGCTTCAAAGAAAATGAAATACCTGAGAATATATCTAGCAAAGGAGGTGAAGGATCTCTGCAGAAACCCTGAGAAAAAAAATAGCAGAAGACATTAGCAAGTGGAAGAACATACCATGCTCTTTGCTGGGAAGAATCAACATTGTTAAAACGTCTATAACACCTAAAGCAATCTACAGATTTAATGCAATCCCTATTAAAATACCAACATCATGCTTTGAAGAACTAGAAAAAGTAGTTCTTCATTTTGTATGAAACCAGAAAAAAAAAACACATAGCCAAGGCAATTCTCAGCAATAAAAACAAATCCGGAGGCATCACTCCACCAGACTCCAGGTTATATTACAAGTCCACAGTGATCAAAACAGCATAGTATTGGCACAAAAACAGAGACATAAACATATGAAACAGATGGGTGGTGCCTGTGGCTCAACGGAGTAGGGCACCAGCCCCATATGCCAGAGGTGGCGGGTTCAAACCCACCCCCAGCCAAAAACTGCAAAAAATATATATATATATGGAACAGAATAGAAAACCTAGAGATGAAACCAGTCTCTTATAGCTGTCTGATCTTTGATAAACCAAACAAAAGCATACACTGGGGTAAAAAAGTCACTATTTAATAAATGGTGCTGGGAAAACTGGATAACCACATGTAAAAGGCCAAAACTGGACCCAAACCTTCCACCACTTACAAAAATTGACTCACGATGGATAAAAGATCTAAATTTGGGACATGAAGTGAAAAAAAAAAAAAACCCTAAAAGAAAGTATGAGACGAACTTTTGATGATACCAGCCTGGGAAAATATTTTATGAAGAAGACTCCATTGGCAAATCACAACAACAAAAATAAATAAATGGGATTTCACTAACCTAAAAAGTTTCTGCGCAAGGAGACAGCAATTAAAGCAAACAGACAACCTTCAGAATGGGAAAAGATATTTGCATGTCATGAATCTGACAAAGACTCAATACCAGAATCTACAGAGAACTCAAATTAATCAACAAAAAAGAGCAAACAATCCCATCAATCACTGGGCAAGAGATATGAACCAGAAACTTCTCCAAAGAAGACAGACTAATGGCCAAAAAACATATGAAAAAAATTCCCGTCATCTCTAGTCATCAAAGAAATGCAAATCAAAACCACCTAATCCCAGTGAGAATAGCCCACATCAAAAAGTCTCAAAGCAGCAGATGCTGGCATGGATGTAGAAAGAAGGGAATACTTTCTGGTACAATTGCAAACTAACACAGTCTCTATGGAAAGAAATATAGAGAATCTTTAAGAACTAAAAGTAGACCTGTCCAGAAGTGATGGCTCACATCTATAATCCTAGTATTGTAGGAGACTGAGGTGGGTGGATCACTTGAGCAAGAGAGAGACCCTGTCTTTAAAAAATAGCTGGCCATGGCTCAGCACCTGTGCCTCAAGCATGTAAGGCACCAACCACATACACCTGAGCTGACAGGTTCGAATCCAGCCCGGGCCCGCCAAACAATGATGGCTGCAACCAAAAAAATAGCCGGGTGTTGTGGCGAACGCCTGTAATCACAACTACTTGGGAGGCGGAGGCAGGAGAATCGCTTGAGCCCAGCAGTTGGAGGTTGCTGTGAGCTATGCCATGGCACTGTACCCAGGATGACAGCTTGAGGCTCTGTCTCAAAAAATATAAAAATAAAAATTATAGCTGGCTGTTGTGGTGGGTGCCTGTAGTCCCAGCTACTCAGGAAGGTGAGGCAAATGGATCACTTAAGCCCAAGAGTTTGAGGTTGCTATGAGCTATGATGCCACAGCACTCTACCAAAGACAACAAAGCAAGATTCTGTCTCAAAATAAATTAATTAAGTAATTAATTAAATAAAAGTAAACCTTCCACTTAATCGTGCAATCCCATTACTAGATATCCATCCAGAAGAAAAAAAAAAATCATTCTACCATAAGGACATATGCCATAGAATGTTTATAGCTGCTCAATTTGTAATCACCAAGATGTGGAATCAACCCAAGTGCCCATCAACCCATAAGTGGATTAACAAACTGTGATATACGTGTAACATAGAATACTATTCAGCCATACAAAAATATGAAGACTTTACATTTTTTGCATTAACCTGGATGAAGTTGGAGAATATTCTCCTTAGTAAAGTACCACAAGAATAGAAAAGCAAGTATCTAATACGAAGCCAATAAACAAACAATATGTGCCCACACAAGAGAAAAACACAATTAAACTCAAGTGGGCAGGAAAGGGGTGGGGGGAGGGAGAGGGATCAGTGTCTCTCACCTAACTGGCACAATGTAAGGGGATATGGCACACCCCCTGGGAAAGGGGCACCACTACAACTTGGACCTAACAAATGCAAACAATGTAACCTAACCATCTATACCCTCATACTAACCCGAAACTTAAAAAAACAAAAATCTGGCTTTGCAAGGACAGTCAGGAGGAACAATGGACACTCCACTCTCATGCAAGCAGCCATACTTTGGAGCTGCGGGCAAACAGCCTCCCACCTGCAAGATGAATTATGAACAAAGAGATTCAATCCAACACTTTTATAATGGCAAGAGAGAGAAAATAACTCATGTGTCCATCAAAGGGAGACAGGATACATCATGAATCAACCATGGTGCATTCGCACAAGTAAGAACAGCACTCAGAATGTGTAAAAAGAATGGAGTTCCTCACAGACTGCCAGGGAGAGATTGCCAAGACACTTTATTAAATGAAATAACAGCGAATAATGACAAGGTGCCAAACAGTGTTTATGGTATGCTGCCTTCAATGCGATAATGAGATAAAAATTAAAATATATATTTTGATTTGCTTGAATTTGCATGAAGAAATGCTGAAAGAAACTTCTGGGGGTTTTTTAAGTTAGGAGGCAGTAAACACTGGCGTAGATGTAGACAGGTTGGCTGCAGACCACCGGGTACCTTTCTGTTGTTTAATTTTTTAATTGTAATGTATTCAAAATAATACTAAAAATAATAATACAGAATTCTATGAAAAAGATAATTTTCATTATATAGACCAACTTTATTTTAAAAAAATCATAAAATTTTTTAAGAAAATCTAAAGCCAGTGCTGTATTCAGTTTGAACAGCCAATAAAGCATTTAACAAATACTAATCTATGTTGCACCCTAACTCAACAAGGGCTGTGTTGTCCATAAAAAATGCCATGATGACGCCTTGTCCTCTGGAAACACACACTGTATATCAAGTGAAGAGTCTCTCCTCTTAATCTCTTCACAATTCACTCGTGGTTCAGGACCAACCTTGGCTCAGATCTCACAGGCCACACAAGCTGCTGCAACTCAGCCGCTGGCTCCCCACCCCAGCCCTGAGCTGCAGCCTCAGAGCTGTGAGGCACCCATTTTTCTACTTGCTGAAGCTCAGACTGTACCAGGCCCCAGTCAGGGAGCTGAGCTGCACAGTCCCTCTCCACTCTGTCATTAAAACCACCACTGCGGAGGCTGCACTAACCCATTGGTTCTGACTGACATGAGATGGATTCTGAGAGTCAGCTAGGTTCATTTCCTCACTTCCAGCCTCCATCTCCACTGGCACCACACACTCACCATGTTAACACTTAGGCCCCTGTTTGGGAAACCCTCTCTTCTCCTCACTTAAAACCATTCAAAGAAAAATCCATCCAAGCTAATCAATGAAAAGGTGCTTATTAAATTCCTTTCCCAAAGTTAAAATGTCTTTAACAAGGAGCTGTTAAAGGCACGTTCAAAGTTGTGCTTCCCTGTGACTCATGCTAAATTAAGTTAAATGTGGAGCTTGAAGTAAAAAGGCACCACAGACGTACAGAGAACAGGAAAAGGTCAGAACGCTACCCATCTGTGATCCCTCACACAGACGCCTGGGAGATGGAAGCTGCGCTTTTCAAGGAACATGCTTGTGTGTGACACCCCAAACCATCCCTGCTGCTTCATCATCGTGCTCCATGATCCGTGGCTGAGGCATTTTGCTATACTCATTAAAGGAGAGAACACTGGAAGCATTTAAAATAAAATGCCTTGTGATTTTCAAAGTCATGAAAGTTTCCAGCAGGCTGAAGAGGTTTCCAAGCTGGAATAAGGAGGAAAAAGAAAAAGAGAAAACCTCCTAAAAACTGAAAGGTTATGGGGTCAATGTGGATGCAGAGGTTTTTGTTTTGCTGATTTTCACCACTTAGGATTTGTTTCTTCTTTGCCTTCATTTTCAGTTCTACATTTTGCAGCTGTCACTGGATGGCAATTTGGAAGCCCCACGAATTCAATTCAGGGCCATGTTGTCCGTAAAATGTTAAGCATTATCCACCTCAACGCAGAATCTCCCATCTGAGAGGCCCTGGGATCAGGAGAGCTGATGAGATCAATAAAACTAATCTGACCAAGAATCATCTCAGTTTCTGAGAACTGAGGCTAGAACTTACAAAGCCAAATGAAATTATTTCTTAAACATAGCTGCATCTGACTTGAAAGGAATATGATGGGTTGAGAAATGAAAGTTCCTTATTCCATGATCCCAGGCCTACAAAAGAATGCCTTGCCAGGCTCAGCACCTGTAGCTCAGTGAGTAACGTGCTGGCCACATACACGGAGGCTGGTGGGTTCAAACCTGGCCCGGGCCTGCTAAACAACAACAATTGCAACCAAAAATTAGCTGGGCGTTGTGGCGGGCACCTGTAGTACAACTACTTGGGAGCCTGAAGCAAAAAAATCACTTAAGCCCGAGAGTTTGAGGTTGCTGTGAGCTGTGACACCCAGAGCACTCCACCGAGGGTGACATAGGGAGACTCTGTCTCAAAAAAAAAAAAAGAAAGAAAGAAAGAAAGAAAGAAAGAAAGAATTCCTGTCTAGACATATAAGATTCTTATGTTCTTACTAATTATCAGAGCATCTATTATGACATCCATAATTAGAGAGACATGGCCATTCCACAGGACAAAGCATGTCTGCTTTAAGGTAACTACTATAAAAACACAGTCAGCACGGTTGTCCACTCTCTGTGCCTATGATCCCAGCTCATTACTCCAGCATTAAAGTGGTTAAATGAGCTGGAAGAAAATCTCTTGCCAAGGGAGACTCAAAAGGTAGTTCCAGCATTCAGACCTAGAGTGAGGAATGCAGTCTCAAAAGCAGAAGCCCCTATGGAGAAATCAGGTACATAATTCAGTTGATCAAGCCTTACAGTTTAATCTGATCTTGCTCATTACACATACAACCCGCCCTCTCACAAAATAAACAGGACTCTGCCCAGTTACTCACCGAGACCACCCTGACAAATGTCTGTGCGCGTGGCTCCACCAATGATAAACTGGGGGCTGGAACACAATTCCTAAAAGTAATTAAGGGAAGAAACACAAGTCACAAGACACTCAGTGATGGTGGCAGCATGGGTGAAGGGACATTGGAGTCACAGAAGATTGTCTACAGTACAAAACATGGGTTCATGCTGAGAAGTGTGAAGTCCAAAGAAGACAGGAGGCCCACCCACAGTCACAAAGCTCCTGGCACAGCTGGCATTTTAATTACTATATCATGTGGTTGTGTGTGTGTGAAAGGTGGTAGGGCACAGGGAGGGCAGAGGAAGGCAAAGGCTGAGATAATAGTGTGACGAAATGTGATCTTACCCATGAAGACAACACCCCTATTTACATAAGATGGAGCGTTAGAATCAAAATGCTGTGCACCCTGCAGACACTTGTTAAATACTTAACTAAATGATAATGATCCCAAATGCTGATGGAAATACTGAGGTGTCAGGAAGTGCCATCTACCGCTGGAGGAGAACTCAGCTCTGACGCATTCAAGTGTCTGACCTGCAGTTCCCCCTCTCCCCTACTTCGACTGGCATCTGCCTAGAAGCAATCTCTAGCTCCAGAGCTCTGCTGGGGTGCCATGACGCATGCTTTGTTTGTCCAGCAGGATGTATTGAGTGCCCATCCTATACCAAGTATTACTTGCACCATGACAGGCAGAAGGGAAAGGAGAGCATAATGAAATGAAGAAGGAAAAGAAATAAAACACATGATTCTTGGCCTTGAGGTGTTTTTGGACTATATAGGAAACCAAGATTGGCACTACCAAAAAAAAATCAGAGGAAAAGAGGCTAGTGTGCAGTGATAGAGTATAGACTATATCCACAAAGGAGAAAATGGGGGATGTTCAGAGGGGTTATGGCTGGAAGACCTGTCAACTGGGAGATAACACCTATTCACTAGACAGGTGGGATTCAGGAGTCATTTACAGATTTGTTCCCAAAGAAGGGATGGGTCTGCCTGGCCACCAGGCAAACTAACAGAGGAAAGGGTAGACCCTTAAGGGACAAAAAAGGAGCCAGTCCACATTTAATCAGAGGCATCCTGCATTGTGTTACACCAAAGACTGGCCACAAAGAGCAAGAATCATCTTGTCCTTACTCCTTAAACATGAAGAAATGGTACATCAAAGAGGATGAGGGGAAGCAAGAAGGTGGGTTGAAGGCAGATGCACAGACTGAGGGCGCAGGACCAAAGCAGGGGTTCTGGGACCCTGCTGCGTGAGAGGGAGCCTCCAAGGGTGGCTCCAACCCTCCCGCGGAATGGCCGGAAACAGCTGCTTGGGGCCAGCTTCTTTTTTATTTTTTTCATGTATAAAAACAATTCATTCACTTGTTTTTCATTGAAAAAAGTAATACATACATGTAGAAAAAAATCCAACAGTAAATAATGGTGCAGAACAAAACTCCCTGCTGCCTCGGATGCTTCACTGCTAGCCTTTCTTATGTATCCTTCCAGAAACGCCCTCTTGATATAAAAGCACATTTACATATTTTTGTATCACATATGTCATGTCCATCTTCTCCTTGCAGGGTTGTCCAACTTGAAGCCTGAGGCCCACATGCTGATTTTGTGAGGACTTTTTTTGCTTATCTGTGGTGTCAGATACCATGCACGGGCCTTTTTTTGCTCATGGGGTTAATTAGTTTTTGTGTATGTAATGTGTGACCAAAGATAACTCTTATTCGTCCACTGAGTGGCAGAAAAAATAAAAAGGTTGGACACCCCTGTGACTTAGCACATAAGAACTTTGTAATGAAGCTTTATAATTTCATTAAGAGTACTATCAGTTGTTTAGCCAGACCTTTAGTTTTAAACTAACGACAGACCTTTAATTTTTGCGAGTTTTTCTTTTTTTTTCAATTTTTGGCAATCTTTGGTGGCAATTTAAAGACATGGCACCAGTCAATCCAAGTGTTCAAATTGGATCTACAAATGCTGATCCCAGATTCTCAAGAGCTCCCAGTCTCCAGATAGTCATTTCTTGGTAAATAGGACAGAGAGATTTGAAAGATTAAAAAAATAAAAAGGAAAAGACAAAAAAAATTAATTTAAATTTTGCTTTTAAAAAAAGGAAAGATGGGCTCGACGCCTACGGCTCAAACGGCTAAAGCGCCAGCCACATACACCTGAGCTGGCAGGTTCGAATCCAGCCTGGGCCTGCCAAACAACAATGATGGCAGCAACCAAAAAATAGCCGGGCGTTGTGGCGGGTGCCTGTAGTCCCAGCTACTTGGGAGGTGGAGGCAGGAGAATCGCTTGAGCCCAGGAGTTGGAGGTTGCTGTGAGCCGTGAAGCCACGGCACGGCACTCTACCCAGGGGAACAGCTTGAGGCTCTGTCTCAAAAAAAAAAAAAAAAAAAAGGAAAGATGATGGCTTGGCACCTGTATCTCAGCGGCTAGGGCACTGGCCACATACACTAGGGCTGACAGGTACAAACCCAGCCTGGGCCTGCCAAACAACAAGGACAACTGCAACAAAAAAATAGCCAGGTGTTATAGCAGGCACCTGTAGTTCCAGCTACTCAGGAGGCTGAGGCAAGAGAATCGTTTAAGCCCAAGAATTTGAGGTTGCTGTCGGCTGTGACACCACAGCACTCTACTGAGGGTGACATAGTGAGACTCTGTCTCAAAAAAAAATAAAATAAAAGGAAAGACAAGGCCAAGCATGATGGCTGATGCCTGTAACTCTAGCACTCTGGGAGGCCGAGGCAGGAGAAACACTTAACATCAGAAGTTTAAGAACAGCCTGAGCAAGAGTGAGACCACCCATCTCAACAAAAAGAAGAAAAATTAGCTGGGTGTGGTGGCATGTGCTTGTAGTCCTTGCTACTTGGGTGGGTGAGGCAGGAAGATAATTTGAGCCCAGGAGTTTGTGGTTGCAGTGAGCTATGATGACACCATAGCATTGTAGCTGGGGTGACAGAGTGAGATCCTGTCTCAAAAATTTAAAAAAAAAAAAAACAACCCATGGCTTCTACTAGGTACAGAATATCTGATATTTCCAAAATAATTCCCTAAGCCATATGTTCAATTACCTACGTCACACTGTTCACGAGATGTCATTTCACTAGACTCATATTTAATAGGCCTACAAAGGACTGCTAAAATTTTGGGTTGGGTTCGAAGACAGAGTGATTATCAAAGACTCCAGACAATTTAAAGTCTTATATCTAGAATGGTGCTAAGTGGTTTATAGATGCATGGAATGCTCATTTACTATACGTTATTCATAAGTTTTTACCTTCCTTGGAGGAAAACACCACCAAAGCATGCCATGAGTAATATGTTGTACATATCTTTCAGGGACCACAAAAAGTCCTCGTCTTTGCCAGATCACGTCTCAACACTGTTTCCAAAGAACTTGCCCAAAGTCTTTTCTGCACTGCTGACTTCCTACTGGGACCCAGATTGGAGAGACAAAGGCATGGGCAGCCAGAGAAGCAGGTCCCTGCCTGCCCACACTTGGAACTCAATTTTTTTTCTTCTTAATATTAATCATATCTTTTTGGTAATCATGTGTCCTATCACCCAAGATCTCAAAACACTCCATAAACATGAATTACTCAAGTCTTAAAACACTCCATAAATATGAATTACTCAAGCCTCGTATCAGTCTCTCCCAAATGGACACAGCACTTCCTGGAAAGCCCACCTCTCCCCTTAAATACCTATACGTTTTGACATTCCATCTTTTAGTAACAGATTTTCTCATTTTTTCAGTCAAGCTTCCCCAAAACCCAATGAGGTAGGTAATTGTCCCCCACTTTATAGATGAGGAAACTGAGTCTTAAGGAGGTCAGTAACTTACCCATGGTCCCTTCAGTTAGTAAATGACGCAAAGAGGACCCAGAGCCATGACGCACCTGCTGCCTAAGCCCATTCTCCTGGTCCCTCTGCCGCCTGTCAGTAACCTACATACCCACCTGTCTCTCTACCTCACTAGCTGAAGCCCCACAAAGACTCCTCTCTGGCACCTGCAGATTACCAGCATGCAACAAATCACAGGTGAATCTACATCTCCAGGTTTGCATCTCTGGAAGGAAGCAGCTGGAGAAACAGTGACAGCTCCAAGCTGAGGCGTCTCCCAACAACTCATCCTAACCTCCCAACAACTCGACCCCTTGACATTTCTCTTCAGCTGGGCCCTTATTATATAGATGACATCACCTCACTCCTGTCTCACCATGTTGCTCCTTAAGATCAATAAACTGTTTAATTGCCCCAAAGTGGACACTTCAGAAAAGAACATCACTGACTGGGCCATACCAGGGCCCACTCGTGCTGGGCACTCCTTACTATGGGGCCTGGTCTGGGCTGTGACTGAGCACAGTGGGGAAGCCAGGAAATGAGGCTGCACCATGCAGCTGTTAAGAGCACCCTGATCTCAAATGGCCAGCCAAGTTGTTTGTGATAGGATTGTCATCCTTGCTCAACACAGCTGGATAACATTGCCTTAAGATTGTGGATGACTAAAAGCTCATTTGACCTTGAGACCTTACTCAGGGCAAATTTGTCCTCCAACCCTTGGGACAAGATTCCAAGCAAAATTTTGCCCAGCAGCTTATAAATAAGCACAAACATGTCTCTGGGGGCTGCTCAGTCTCTCCCAGAGTAGGTCTTCTTTCTAAGATGAATTCAAACAGCACTTCAAGTGGCATGCTACACGAAGAAACCCGTCGAGACAAGGTTTTTTATAACCAGAATCAAAAGGATACCCTGCTAGCATGGTTTAGGCACAACTCTCATCCTGATAAAGTTGCCAGGGAGCAACTGGCCAAAGAAATCAGTGCTCCAGAATCTAAAATTCAGAGTTGATTTAAAAACTACAGAGTGAAACACCAGGGACAACTAGAGTCAGAACACTTCTTAGGAAAAGATGAAACCCAGAAGCAGGACCAGCCTCAGTGCGGGTGTCAGGAGTGCACCCTCAAAGGATACAGCTCAGACCCGGCAGCCGTCACAAGAAGTCACAGGAGCAAACTGGTTCAAGCCTTTGAGAGGAACCCATTCCCTGATATTGATACCAGGAGGAAACTGGCTAAACAAATACGCCTGTGGGAATCAAGAATTCAGGTGTGGTTTCAGAACCATAGATCTCCATGTCATAAGCAGAGCAAAAGGGAGCCCAGGCCTTTCTTGATAGATGCCCCAAACAGGACACCAGATTAGACTGTTCAGCAGCACCAAATCAACCTGTCCTTTCTCCTAGACAGGTCTCATCTGGGTCCCAAGGTTGATTTATCTTACATTGTACAATGGTGGGATGAGATCTGCCAGCCTCTAATTGCAGAATGGGACCCTTTCAAAGGTACACACTGAAACAGACATGTGTCAGCAGCAAGCACAGCTGATGAGCCGTTTCATCCGCTCAGCCAACCGCATCAGCAACGTGGAAACTTCAAGCCTTTAGGCCACCTCCTGTTGTCACAGAGTTTCAACAAAGGCATAAACCTTTTCTGAGTCCTGATCTGCGGGAAGAGGACTCTCCAGGGTCCCATACACCCCTCAGTGAGGGAGGATTTCAGCTCTGCTTCAACACTGCAAGGCTCACCAGGGACTGAGCTCCAAGAGAAGGAAAGTGTCATTCTCAGTACCTGGTCCGGACCTCCTTACTTTTGATGGAGATAAATGATAAATAACAGGACACCCTGTCCTGGAGCAAGACTAATGCAGGGGTAAGATTTTTGCACTGTGGGCAGTGTTTATCTTCTGTACCCATCTCACGGATTGAAAGATTGTTTCAAAGTCCCACCCTGCCTCAGGAAGCACTCAGAGCATTAGGCAGTGTACACATCAGCTGAATCCTCCTGAACGAAAGCATTTTCCTGATAAATATGACCTCCTACCTGTAATCACCATGTCCTCTACTGTCTGGGAAATTCACCAATTCTAACCCAACTGAAGCAAGGAAAACAGGTCTATGAAACACACAGATATTTCTTCCCTTCTGACAAGGTGGGAAGGCAAAGTTGAAATTAGTTTGATGTGTTGAAAAGGAAAAAAGAAAGAAATACTGTATTACCTGATGATATGAGCTCACCCCCCAAAGTTCTGAAGGTTTGAATTCAGAAGTAGAAACTACCTTAGCATCCATAAATAAGAATATAATTAAATGGATGAGGCTGTATCTATAATACTGAGTATTCTTCATGTATAAATGTACATAAATGTATTTTTTTCCTGTGACCATTTAAAATGTACAAAAATGTAGAAAAACCATAACATCATGGACATAGTCTAATGATGTTAGTATGTGCTCATTTTTAGGTTTCTCATGTAGATTTACATGTGTATGTGTGTAGACAGAAAATTCCTCATTTCATTGTAAATAAAGTATATGTTAACTAAAAGCTTATTCTCAATCTTCTCCCTTCATTTGAACTGATAACTTCTAAAAACACATACAGAAGGTGTATGTGGGTTTACCCTGGTATAATAGAACCCTTGTATACTGTTGGTGCGAATGTAAAATGGAGCAGTCACTGTGTAAAACAATATGTTCCTTAAAAACTTGAAAATGGAATTACCATATGATCTAGCAATTCTACTTATGAGTACATTAAAAAAAGAACTGGAAGCAAGGTCTCAAAGAGTTACCGTATATACTCGAGTATAAGCCGAGTTTTTTTACTCGAGTATATACGGTATTTGTACACCCATCCTCAGTATAGTGTGATTCACAATGACAAAAAATGGAAGCAACTCAACTGTCCATCCACTGATAAATGAATAAAAATGTCACACATACAAACACACACAATGGAATACTATTCAACCTAAAAAAAGAAGGAAATCCTGGCCCATGCTACAAGATGGGTGACTGGCTCAGTGCTCATAGCACAGTGGTTACGGCGCCAGTCACATACACCGATGGTGGTGGGTTCAAACTGATCCGGGACAGCTAAACAACAATGACAACTGCAACACAAAATAGCTGGGCCTTGTGGCAGGCGCCTGTAGTCCCAGCTACTTGGGAGGCTAAAGCAAGTTAATTGCTTAAGCACAAGAATGTGAGATTGCTGTGAGCTGTGATGCTGCGGCATTCTACTGAGGGCAATATAATGAGACTCTGTCTCAAAAAAAAAAAAAAAAAAAAAAAAGATGGGTGAATCTTGAGGACATTTTGCCAAGTGAATTAAGCCAGTCACAAAAGGACAAATAAAGCCAGGCACAGTGGCTCACACCTGTAATCCCACCACTCTGGGAGGCTGAGGCTACAGGACTGCTTGAGGTCAGGAGTTCAAAACCAGCTTAAGCAAGAGTGAGACACCACCTCTAAAAAATATTGGGTGCTGTGACAGGCACCTGTGGTTCCAGCTACTTGGGAGGCTGAGGTAAGAGGCTCACTTGAGCCCAAGAGTTTAAGGTTGCTGTGAGCTATGATGATGTCAGGTCACTCTACAGAGTGTTGCCCTACAGAGGGCAACAAAGTGAGACTCTGTTTGTACTTATTGTCACTAAATGGTGCACTTAAAATGGTTAAGATAGTAAGTTTTAAATGTAGCAAGAAAACTTGTAATGTACCTCATTTCTGGGATCTCCTTGCAAGCCCCTGGGAAGGCCTCTTGGGAGAAAAAAAATAGAAGGCTGAATTTCCCAGGATCCAACATACATTCCTGATAGAGACAGAATCACAATCTCCACAGGCTCAGAAAGTCTATTCAATAATCTGTAAAATCTTAGAGGATAAAACTATATCCTCTAACGTTCCCTTGTGGTATGTGAATGGGAGCCTGGCCAAAAGCGCCATGTGATAATTCTTCACTGATGACTGGCAAAGGAGAGATTACATTTTGACACATATGTATTTATTTAACACATCCTTGAGAACTCCAAACAGGAGTCCTTCAGTTCCACATCCCACGTTAATCAGGTTCCAAGGCCTCGTCCTCTGGATTTTGTTGACAGCACATCCAGCCTAAAATCACCACATTTCTGTGGACAGAGAGACTAGGTGAAGACATGGTTTGAGAGAGAATAGGCAGGAAAAATACTAAGCAAAGGATAACTGATACCAGACTTCGGTCACTAAAGGAAATATTCCCCTTCTCCTTGACCTCTCTCCTCTCCCCTGAGCCCTCGGAATCTTCAATTCCGCTCCTCCCTAAGACTTGTCATCAGTCCTGGGAGTTATGCCTCTGCTAAGCACTCACTTCATCCTGCCCTGGGCATAGTCCTTCACTCCCATCTCTGTCTGCCCACAGCTTCCATCAGAACTGACACCAGGGCTCATTCCTCAGTTTCTCCCTGACCACCTGCCCAAACTACGTGCAGCCTATGCCCAGCATAAAACAGAGGCTCAACAAACTGTTGGAATGAAATGTGGCTGTCAAGTCTTGAAATATGGGATATAAAACCACAATCCCCTGTCTTGCCTTCATCAATGTGTCAGGGTAACTCCATAGGTTTCAAAGGAGGTTGGGAAGTGGCCCACATGGGCAGGAGTGGGGCCTAGCAAAGGAATTATCCTCCCAGGTGGAAACTGCTGTGCCATGTCAATAGGACGGGAACAAAAAGGTAGAGGTAGTAAGAGTTAAAGGGTGATTTTAACCATTTTAAAGTAATTATTCTCCCCTTACCTTCCCTTTTCAACCACTGTCAAGAAAATAGGAACCATGACTTGATTCTCCTGTCATGACAAAAGGTGCCCTGACCAAAGGCCACTGAGCTTGTCCATGTCATAGCTTCTCAGACACTGAACAGAGTACTTCCTATGGATGAACTCAATTCTCACAGCCACTCTATGTGGAGAGAGCTCTTACCCTTAGGTAAAAGAACTTGATGAGGCTCACCTGGTGGTGAGTCACAGGCCTAGGTGTTTGGAGGACAGTTCTCCATCCCCTGCCCATGAGCATTGGGTAGGACCCCCTGACCTCCACCTGCATCCATAGAGCCCTGGCTCCCACCTCTCCACCTATCAGCCCTGATGGAGCAATGACAACTCATGACCTTAAGAGACCCTGAACCTTTCACCAAAGATATTGTCACAATTTACCAGAGTGCTGACTACAGGTAACCTTGAGTTGTTCCACTGTGCGTTGGCAGAGGGCTCTGGGCAATTATAACTACTGTGTCCTCTGTATCTATTATGTGCCAGGCACTATGCTCTGAGATTTATCTCTAATTCTTATGCCATCTCTGAGAAAATAAGGTGCCAGCAAACACATTTTACAGATGAGAAAACTGAAACTCACAGGATTCATCTGCCCAAGACCACATAGGGAGAGCCTGGATTTAAATCTAAATTGCCTGGCTCCAGATCCATTCATTCCCCTCCCTCTGCACCTCACTGCCTCTGAACAAGATTTTAAAAGGTGGCAGGAGTCAGGGGATCTAAAATATGTGGTCCATAAATGTAGGAGCCATAGCCATGACTTCTGTTTTAGCTCCTTCTGACCAGACACACGGGCCCTCCCCGCTGTGTGACATGCAGCAGCAAGCGGGCCCTCCCCGCTGTTGACACGTAGCAGCAAGCCCTCTTCCTTACCGTAGGCCTCTTCCAAATGATGCCTTGAGTTTCAGGGGAGTGTGGTCCAAGATCCTTGTAGCCCAAAGCTGATGGACATGCTGGGAACTCTGGGTCCTTAAATAGGACCCCTGAATTCAAACATTGTTGCTTCAGTGTCTTGAAGTCCTGGCCCAGGTACTTCACGGCTTTCTGGTTGCAGCCTACACCTTCAGCAGAGGCACGGTGCTTGGATATGTCAACTGCCTGAGCTGCCATGGCTGTGTGCTCCACAGGCCAGACAGGAGAGCAAGGCTGTTGTGTGTACTCAGACACCCGCCCCACTGGGAGCAGAGCTATAAGGCAGCACCCAGGGAGGTGGACCAAGCAAACATTTCACCCGAGGCCCTGCTCCCAAAGGAAGTGACTCAGGCCAGGAATAAATATGTACCCAAGGTGCCAGTGAGTTCTGCCCCACCTTCCCCTTCTGCCTTTTACAGACAATTTAGAGCAGTGGTTCTCAACTTTCCTAATGCCTCCTAATGCCGTGACCCTTTAATACAGTTCCTCATGTTGTGGTGACCCCCAACCATAAAATTATTTTTGTTGCTACTTCATAACTGCAATTTTGCTGCTGGTATGAATCATAATGTAAATATCTGATATGCAGGATGTATTTTCATTGTTACAAAGGGGTCGCAACCCACAGGTCGAGAACTGCTGATTTAGAGGAGGGGAACTTCCAAGGACTCATCCTGGGCCATTAGACTAAGAAATCTCTAAGAAATCCATCAAGACCTCGCCCACCCTCTCCGCTTCTTTGTAAGACCTTCTTGCCTTGTGTTGGGCCTAGTAACTGAGATGACCGGGAGATGTGGTTCTGAGCAGGAGGAGGGCAAGTAGTTAAAAAGGTCTCTTTTTTCCCCCAGAAAGTTTCAGTGCCATATTTTCTAGAAAGGACAAAAAAAAAAAAAAATCAGAGTATGGTAATTCACAGAGTAGATTTGGAATAAGCCCAACTGTCCAGCTGGAGGCTGTTTCACCTACAAATGAAGGTTTTGGCCTCTGCCTGTGTCTCCATCCCAGCTGTACAAGTGAATAGCTCCGTCACCTTGAGCAAGGTATTTAATCTCTTTTCCCCTCAATTTTTTCATAAAATTGAAATCATAGGAGAACATCCCCCACAGTGTTGTTTGGAAGAGTGGTGAGGCTGGGCATGGTGGCTCACACCTGCAATCCTAGCACTTTGAGAGGCTGAGGCAGGTGGATTGACTGAACTCAGAAGTTCAAGACCAGCCTGAGCAAGAGCAAGAGCAAGACCCCATCTCTAAAAATAGCCAGGCATTGTGCAGGCACCTGTAGTCCCAGCTGCTCAGGAGGCTGAGGCAAAAGAATCGCTTGAGCCCAAGAGTTTGAGTTTGCTGTGAGCTGTGATGCCATGGTACTCTACCTAGGGCAATAAAGTGAGATTCTGTCTCAAAAAAAAAAGAGTGATGAGATAGAACAGGTAATTTGCTGTTCAGATATCATTTGTCAGATATCATTGTTCCTTGCAGCCAGGGTTCCCAGAAAAAGCCTAAAAGTCAGAAGTCTTAATCTCAGGAGTAAATTACAAGCTGTGCAATCTTGGATTAACACTTCTCCATGGGCTCCAATTTCCAATGCCTACTCTCTGATAAGGATGTGAAGCATACCAATGATTTTTTTGTTTTTCTTTTTCTTTTTTAAAATGTAATGCAATTCAAATCAATAATCAATTTTAGTTATTTCACTGTCAACCCAGTGGGCAGAGACTGCTTCAGTTTCTTGGCCTTCTCTTTATCTGTGATGACCAAGGTATAAAGGTATTTGCTGGATCAAACTTGAAACTTCACATCCTTATTTTTCTTGATCTTGATAGACTTGGATCCTTTTACCTGGCTGGAGGCACAAAGTCCTTGATTTCCTCAATTTTCTGAGGTATGGTGAGCAGGCGCACAGGAGGAGGGTGCAGACCCGCACAGCAAGCAACAAGAAGGGAGAAGGAAGGAAAAACTATACTGATGATTTTGGAATTGGGTTGTTTGCAGCAGACTAGAAAATGATCCCCCAAAAATTCAGTGCCCGTAGCTCAGTGGTTAGGGCACTGGCCACATACACTGAGGCATGTGGGTTCAAACCCAGCCCAGGCCTGCTAAACAACAATGACAACTACAACAAAAAAATAGCCAGGCATTTGGCAATTACCTGTAGTTCCAGCTATTTGTGAGGCTGAGGCAAAAGAATCACTTAAGCCCAAGAGTTCGAGGTTGCTGTGAGCTGTGACGCCACAGCACTCTACCAAGGGCGACAAAGTGAGAATCTGTCTCAAAAAAAAAAAAAAGAAAGAAAATGGCAGTGCCTGTGGCTCAGTGAGTAGGACACTGGCCCCATATACCAAGGATGGTGGGTTCAAACCCAGCCCCTGCCAAACTGCAACAAAAAATAGCCAGGCATTGTGGGGGGCGCCTGTAGTCCCAGCTACTCAGGAGGCTGAGGCAAGAAGATCACCTAAGCCCAAGAGTTGGAGGTTGCTATGAGCTGTGATGCCACAGCACTCTACTGAAAGCGATGAAGTAAGACTCCCCTGTCTCTAACAAAACAAAAAAGCTACCAGGTCTTAAACTTTGGAACCTGTAGGTGTTATTTTACATGGTAAAAGGATCTTAGTAGAAATGATCAAGCTAAAAGATCTTGAGATGGGGAGACTATTCTGGCCCTAAATATGCAAGTATCCTCCTAAGAGGAAGGCAGAGAGAGCCTGGACAACAGATGAGAGAAGAGCAAGCCACGTGATGAGATGGGCAGAGAGTGGAGGGAGGCTGACCCGGGCTGCAGGCCAGGTGATGAGATGGGCAGAGAGTGAAGGGAGGCTGACCCGAGCTGCAGGCCACGTGATGAGATGGGCAGAGAGTAGAGGGAGGCTGACCCGGGCTGCAGGCCAGGTGATGAGACGGGCAGAGAGTGGAGGGAGGCTGACCCGGGCTGCAGGCCAGGTGATGAGACGGGCAGAGAGTGGAGGGAGGCTGACCCGGGCTGCAGGCCACGTGATGAGACGGGCAGAGAGTGGAGGGAGGCTGACCCGGGCTGCAGGCCACGTGATGAGACGGGCAGAGAGTGGAGGGAGGCTGACCCGGGCTGCAGGCCACGTGATGAGACG
>CAUYPK010109556.1:0-14467 GCA_963574355.1 Loris lydekkerianus
GTGGGCGGGACCCCTGTTGTTAACCCCCCAAAAAAACGAAAACCCGCTCCCCCCTTGTGTGGGGGTGTGGGCAATAAACAAGGTGTTTGGGTCCCAGGCCCCCCCCCCCCCCCCCCCGCGCGCAAGTCTGGGCCTCCTTGAGAAGGTAGGGGGGTCCCTTGATCCATTTCTTTGGATTCATTTAACTTGCTAGAGCAGCTTACAGAGCTCAGGGGAACACTTACGTTTATAGGATTATTACAAAGGATATTTTAGCATTCCAAATAAACAGCAGGATGGAGAGATACACAGGGCCAGGTCTGGCTTCTGTTCTGTGGAACTGGCCTGTACTTTGCTCCCAACAGGTGGTGGCCTTGCCCACCCTCCTATGCACCTCTGCATCTTCAGGTGTCCAGAAGTTCCCCAAACCCTGTCCCCTTGGGCCCTTTATGGGGACTTTATTATACAGGCATAATTGACAGCCACGTGGAAATGTGATTGTGCAGAAGGGTGGTCTAATGCTAACAGGCTGCAGTGGGGACGGCCAGCAAGGCCTGTCTGTTCAGATTCTTCTGGGCCTCTCTGGGCAGCATTCCTTCCCCAGGGAGTGGGCAGGACGCTACTGAAGTGGTGGTGGTGGGGGTCTCATGACCTACAATCAGACAAGGGAGGTCAGAGGATTTCTTACGGCTAGTTTTGGTACAGAAAGGAGGGGACAATTAGAGTAATATTTTTAGGTTATATGGCTGGCTTTGGGGAAAACAGGTTATGGTTCTTAGAACCTGCCTTGGGGAAGAGGGATTCTAGTTTCTGTGGCTTAGCCACAGGGGACAATGGAGACAGGACAGCAGGGAAAGAGAGAAATCATTGCTTCTAAAGCCTAATAACAAGGGCTGTGAGAATTACAGGTCAGGAACTGTGGGCAAAAATGTGGGAAAGCACAGATATACATGGCATATAGATGTATGTACATGTGTGCACTGATGTCATAGTGTCACAGCAAGTACACTCATGTCTGGTGACCATCACCACCATACAACTCCAGACCCTTTTCATTTTCCTCAGCTGAAACTGTCCCTTCTCTCCCCCAGTCCCTGGCACACACCATTCTACCTTCTGTGAATCTGAGGGCTCTGGGGGCCCCGTGGGTGGAATCACAGTATTTGCCCTTGTGTGACAGGCTCATTTCACTGAGTACAATGTCTTCAAAGTCCATCCACACCGGAGCATGTGCCAGAACTCTCTTCCTTTTTAAAGCTGAACAATATCTCATTGTATGGACAGACCACGTTTTCTCTATCCAGGCATCTGTTGACAGACACCTGAGTTGTTTCCACCTTTTAGCTATTGCTGCTATGAACACAAGTGTGCAAATATCTGAGTCCTTTTTCTGGTTTTTTTGAAGTGCTGCTTTTAGTTCTTTTGGAGAACCCATAGCTTTGAGGATAAAATTCCAGAACGGCAATTGTTAGATCACATGCTAATTTTATGTTTAAGTTTATATGGAACTTCTAAATGTGTGACATTTTACATTTCCACAAACAGTTCACAAGGGTTTAAGTTTCTCCAAATCCTTACTCACACACAGTATTTTCTGGGGGGTTTGGGTTTTGTTTTTTACAGTAGCCATCCTAATGGGCTGTGATGTGATTTCTTTGTTTTCATTTTCATTTCCCTAAGGATCGTTGGTAACGCTGAGCATCCTTCCATGCATTTGTTAGCGATGTGTATGTCCTCTTTTTTTTTTTTTTTTTTTAACGGAGTCCCATGCAGTCATCTCCATGGCATCATGGCTCACAGCAACCTCAAACTCCTGGGCTTAAGTGATTCTCTTTCTTCAGCCTCCGGAGTATCTGGGACTATAGGTGCCCGCCACAGCACCCGACTATTTTTTAGAGACGAGGTCTCGCTCTTGCTCAGGCTGGTCTCAAACTCGTGAATTCAGGCAATCCACCCACCTCGGCCACCCAAGTGGTGGGATTACAGGTGTGAGCCACTGCGCCCTCGCCTCTTTGCCTATTTTTTAAATCAGGTTGCTTTGTTGTTATAGAATTACAAGAGTTCTTTATATATTCTTGGCTAGGTGAGGTGGTTTAAGCCTATAAATATCCCAGCACTCTAGAAGACCAAGGTGGTTGGATTGGTTGAGCTCAGTCAGGAGTTCGAGACAAGCCTGAGCAAGAGCAAGACTCCATCTCTACTAAAAATAGAAAAAGTAGCTAGGTTTTGTGGTAGGCACTGTAGCCCTCCACATGCTTAGGAGGCTGAGGCAAGAGGATTGCTTGAGCTCAAGAGTTTGAGTTTGCTGTGAGCTACAATGCTATAGCACTCTAACCTGGGCAATAAAGTGAAACTCTGTCTCAAAAAAAAAAAAAGAGAGAGAGTTCCTTATGTATTCTGGATAATAACCCCTTGTCAGAGATACAGTTTATAATTTTTTTTCCATTCTGTGGGTTGTATTTTGATGCTGTTAATTGTGTTCTTTGATGCACAGAAATTTTTAATTTTGATATAGTCAATTTATCCATTGTTTTATCACCTGTGATTTTGGTGTCATAGTTAAGAAATCATCATGTTCCTGTGTACTTGACCCACAGAAACAAAGATAAGACATGTTTGCTGCTGTTTCAAGCCACTGTAAGTTCTTACTGGGTCATAGGTAGCTGACGTCATGAGGCCTCTTCCCCCAACATTGAGGTACAGAGCAATTACTCTCCACCCCCCACCACCCCAGCTGCCAACACCATCACACACACTGGATCTTCTCCTAACCAGGCCCAACCCTGCTGGTCCATCCCAGACCCACAGCCCCACCTACCATCCCCCCCCCCATCCCGGCCTGTTCCACCCACCTGCCACCACCAGCCCCTGCCAGAACAGCACCCACATCTGCTACCCCACCCCCCCAGTGCCCTGGGTCCCTGCCCTTGTCCTCTTCCCTCCTGCCTTCCAGTGCTGCTGTCCTTGCCATGGTCAGCAGAGGTCATCTCAACAGAAGCCCCACCCAAGGTCATCATGCAGCTCCCACTTCAGCCTCCTCCCTCCTGTTCATCTCCCTCCCTGACCCCATAGTCTGGGCAGGTCCTCACCTTTGACTCAGGTCCCTTCTCCATTACCCCCAGGTAGTCTCTCTAGCTCCTAGTTTCAAATGCCCTCCAGCACCTCCCAGCCAACCTCCACTCTGAGCCCAAGACCCTTGAACACACCACCACTTGACTCTTGGTAACAGGTACCCCCAACCAGAAGCTCCAGTGACCCTGTAGTCACTGTCCTTGCCCTGGAATGCAGAGGCCCTTCACTCTAGCATCACAGCTGCCCCCCTTGGGCTGGTCCCAGCACAGCTCCAGAGGGACCTGTGCAAACTTAAGTCCTGGCCCATCCCTCCTCTGCTTACAGCCCCCGGCTCCCAGGCCACTCAGTGAAGCCTGGGCCACTGTAGGAGGCTGTACTGAACCCAGGGGTCCCATTGCCTCCAGACCTCAACTGCCTCTGAAGCTGACATTTGGTCTCCTGCCTGGGGGCCTTTCCACAGGCCACAGTGCCCTGCCTGGTGCTTCCTCCCTGAGGCTGTTGCTCACACTTCCCTGATCCCAGCCCCATCCTCCCAGCTGATGGCCTCATCCACAGCTTGCTCACCCCTCCCTCCCCCCCACAGATGCCCCACATGGCCTAGCCTACTATGTTCCTCCCCAAGCCCAGCTGGGTTAGGGTTAGGAGCCCAGGGGTTAACTTGGTAGCACTTCCTGTGGGGCGAACTCTGGCCATCAGCATTGTGTCTGGCCACCGTGGGGTCCATTAGGCCACCCATCTTGCTTTCTGCCTCTCTGCCTGGTCAACATCCAGCTGCAGCAAGCCTCCTGGAGCCTCCCCATGCTTCCAGCTGGCGTGGACTCTTCAGGGCATTTCCTTTACCTGCTGAGCCCCTAACACGAACTGTCCCTGAGGTGGGGGTCCTGGAAGAGGGTTGCCCCTGCCACCCACCAGCCAGGAATCCAGGTCAGGGTTTTAAGTACCTGGGAGGAAGCCATCCACAGGGAGGGCCGAGCAGGGCAGGCCAAGATGCAGGCATCAGCACCCTGAGACCCCTGTCAGAGCACCCAGCAGGCCCCTAGGTCAGTCCCCAGGCTCCCCAGGTTGCTCTCCCTTCCAGAACCCCAGGCTGTGGCTCCACCTCTTCCCCCAAAACTTACATTCCAGATGCTGGTCTTTGAAGCTGCTTCCTCTGCTAGACCCTGGGCACCCTCCATTTCCTGAAGCCAGAGACAATGAGGTGGGGCTAAGGAAACACTTCCCTGCTGGCTTCAGAAGCCCTTTCCTCTGTCCCCAACACCGTACACTCCCGCTTGGGCAGGGATGAGCTGGTTCCTCACCCAGCACTGCTGACCCACAGATGGGTCACTCACTGGATCAGACACACAGCAGAGTCCCCTGAGTTTCTTGTCCACGGGAGGCATCCAGGGTGTCCAGGGACAGTTCTGTGTAAAATGACTTTGTCGGGGGAAGGTCTATAAAGCCCTAGAACCACACCGAGCACCCAGGCAACTCTGCCTTAACTGAGGCTTGCAGATGGACCTAGGCAGCCATTCCCTTGGCTGCAGGTGTACACCCTGCCTTCTTCCATTGAGGGTGTCACATACACCTGCAGCCAAGGGAATGGCTGCCTTGGTCCCCAGAAGCATATGGAGCTTCATGGACTCTATATGCAAGATTTAGAGAACAAGGAACAATTTGGGTGGTTCCCTAAGTTGGCAGGAAGATCATGTGCAAAGTGCACAGACTTCACCTGCAGAGACTGATGATTAAGGCTCTGGAGCCTGCCCCTCCCTTTCTGACGCAGTGCTGGGGCTCCCATCTGCAAAGTGGACCTGCACAGGACACACACCCTTGTCAGTCACTCTCACCCCACATCGCAAACAGGCTGAGGACTTTGCTGGCTTCTTGGGGGAAAGGAGGGCAGGTAAAGGGAAGCTGTTTGGGGAAGATGGTCAGAGCCCCTGGGTGTGTGGTGCTATGCCCTGCACAAAAGGTGAGAGTGTCTAGCACACCCCCAAACAAGTCCTCCTGGCCTCAAGTCTCCTGTCTGCTCTCCCCTTGCAGGGGCTCTGCATTCTGCTTCTATGGCACAACTTGGAGCACGTGGGGGGACAGTGCAAAGAAGGAGAGATGGAACACTGCCACCTGCAAATTAGTCACAGCTACTCAAGAGGCTGAGGCAAGATCACCTGAGCCCCAGAGTTTGAGGTTGCTGTGAGCTATGACACCACAGTACTCTACTCAGTGTGACAAAGTGAGACTCTGTCTCAAAAACAAATAAATAATGCCAGGTGTGGTGAGTCACACCTGTAATCTTAGCACTCCAGGAGGCTGAGGCAGATGGATTGCCTGAACTCAGGAGTTGGAGATCAGCCTGAATAAAAGTGAGACCCCATCTCTACTAAAAATAGAAAAACTGAGGCAAGAAGATCACTTGAACCTGAGTTGGAAGTAGCTATCAACTATGACGTCACAGCACTTTATCCAGAACGACAGCTTGATACTCTGTCTCAAAAAAAATTAAAAAAAAAATAAAATAAAATAAATAAATAAAGACTTTTTGAGCAAGAGATGCCTTCGGAGTAATTAGGATGTACAACCACAACCAGCTAATTAAAGGCACTTTGTTCCTGACTGGCTGCCTCGTCCATTATCCTCATGTTGCTTGATTTTGATGCAAAGAATGATGTATAGCCAATAAATAACTTGTGCCATTTTATTTTGTTGTTGTTGTTGTTGTTGTTGAGAAAGAGTCTCACTTTGTCACCCTCAGTAGAGTGCCATGACATCATAGCTCAGAGCAACCTCAACCTCTTGGGCTCAAGCGATTCTCTCACCTCAGCCTCCCTAGCAGCTGGGACGACAGGCACCCACCACAATGCTGGGCTATTTTTTTTGATTAGCAGGCCTAGGCTGGGATTGAACCCACCAGCCTGAGGGCATATGGCTGTCGCCCTAAAAACTGAGCTAAGGATGGCCAGCCATCTTATGCCATTGTAAAGTAAATCCATGGTAAACAATTTAGGAACTGCCTCTTCTTTTCCCTTAAACACCCTCTTGTAACTGTTGATCCTAGCATATATTCAGGGCAATTTGAATCTGACGGAATAAACTCTATACTTAACCATACACATATATATACGTGTGTTTTTTACTTATGGACAGGGTCTCCTCTGTTGTACAGGCTGGAGTGCAGTGGCACAATCACAGGTCACTGTAATGTAAAACTCCTGGGCTCAAGTGATCCCTCCTCCTACACTTCCAGAGTATCTGGGACTGCAGGTGCAAGCCACCACACTGGGCTAATTATGTTTTAATTTTTTAAATTTTTTTTAGAGACAGGATCTCAGTGTGTTGCTCAGGCTGGTCTTGAACTCCTGGCCTCATGGGATCCTCCCACCTGGGCCTCCCAAAGTGCTGGGAGTACAGGTGTATATTTTATGAATCTTGTCATTTAAGGTTGACACTAAACCATAAAGTTAAAAAGTGATAAACTTTTGATTTCATCAAAATTAGAAATGTATTCTCATTAAGACACTTAAAGAAATGAAAAGTCATGGGGAGGAATTGTGGGGGGAAGTATATGCAATAAAAGGCTTGGTCCAGCCTTGGTGCCTGTAGCTCAGTGGTTAGGGCTCTGTTAACATACACCCGGACTGGCGGGTTGGAACCCAGAACAGGCCTGCTAATCAAGGACAACTACAAAAAACAAATAGCTGGGCGTTGTAGAGAGCACCTGTAGTCCCAGCTACTTGGAAGGCTGAGGCAAGAGAATTGCCTAAGCCCAAGAGAGTTTGAGGTTGCTGTGAACTGTGACACCACCCCACTCTACCCAGGGTGACACAGTGAGACTCTGTCTCAAAAAAAAAAAAAAAAAAAAGGCTTGGTCCAGAATATATGAAGAACTCCTACAGGGCGGTGCCTGTGGCTCAATGGGTAGGGCACTGGCCAAATATACAGAGGGTGGCAGGTTCAAACCTGGCCCCCGCCAAACTGCAACAAAAAAATAGCCTGGTGGGTGGCACCTGGGGCTCAAGGAGTGGGGCACCAGCCCCATATGCCGGAGGTGACGGGCTCGTGACGGGCTCAAACCGGTCCAGGCCAAAAACTGTAAATAAATAAATTAAAAAAAATAAAGTTAAAAAAAAATAGACGGGCGTTCTGGTGGGCGCCTGTAGTCTCAGCTACTCGGGAGGCTGAGGCAAGGGAATCGCCTAAGCCCAGGAGTTTGAGGTTGCTGTGAGCTGTGATGCCACAGCACTCTACTGAGGGTGATAAAGTGAGACTCGGTCTCTACAAAAAAAAAAAAAAAAAAAAAAAAATCCTACAAATCAATACAAGAATAAACGTAGCGATTATGTTTCCCGGACTGACTTTGTACATAAAGCCCTCTGGACAGCAGTTGACTGAGCGCTACTTATCAGAACAGATTCCCAGAGCAGGTTCCAGAACCAAGACAAGGAAGGGTCCACCTCCTTCGCGTAGCTTTGACTCAGTTTAGAAAAAAATGGAAACCACAGCCGCAAGCTCCTGCCCTCTCCTGCCTCTCTCACCCTCGGTGACCGCTTCCCAGGCACTAAGCCCGTTTGACCCTAGCGAGGGCCAGGCGAGTGGACAGCCCAGCAAGGGTCCGACCCGCCCATCCTAGCCACCCACAAACACTCCGTAGCGCTGGGAAGCTGGGTTGCAGCTGCCCATCTCTGCCAATGTCCAGCGGGACAAAGGCCGGTTTCTCAGTGGCGGAGGCTGGCGGCCGGCGGCTTTCGCTGGACAGCCCTCAGGGCTGCGACCTTCCTGTGGGGTCTTAAGCCTGGAGCCACCTCTGACCCTGTGCTCGCCGTGGGGTCCAGTTTTAACGCTTCTCCGGCCGGCTTTAAATGGCTAAACTTCACTACAGCCTCTCTCAGCGTTTTACAGAAAGGAAAATGACGGCGGGAGCGCCTGGGCGCACGGCTGGGGGGTCGGGAGCACCTCTGGGCACCGGGAGCACGACTGGGAGGGTGAGGCACATCCACAGGGACGCGCCCCAGGGATGGGACTGCGGTCACCGCGCCGGAGTAGCACCTCCCTGCTCCTAGGTGTGGCCGGGCGGGCGGGCCGCAAAGGTGAAGACCCACCCAGCCTGCAGCTCCAGTCCCGGGGATTGACGTGCGGGCCGCTGGGGCTCTGCCCGTCCCCGGGGCCTCTCCGCGTCGTGCCGGCGCTTCAACGCGGTGACCGCGACCTACGGCCCCGGGCCCGCCCACGGAGACCCCGGACCAGGCCGCGTCCCTGAGGGGCTGCGGCTCGGGGGCGGGGCTCGGGCCGGGGCGGGGCCTGGAGCGCGGGCCACCGCCCCGCCCTTCCGCGACGGTCTCCGATTGGCCGTCGCCCACGGTGCATTGTGGGGCGCCCGCGCCGCCGCCGCCGCCGCAGCCGCAGCTTGGAACTCGCCATGTCGAGCTCCCCGGTTAAACGCCAGAGGATGGAGTCCGCGCTGGACCAGCTCAAGCAGTTCACCACCGTGGTGGCGGACACGGGCGACTTCCACGGTGAGACAGACGCGGAGCGCGGGTGCACCGCACGTACTCCTCGGCTGGCGCTGGCGCCTCGACTTCCCCGGACCCCCGATTCCGGGACGCAGACCCGGTGGCTGTGGCCTGGGGCGTCTCGGACGTGGGGATGAGCGCGGGTGCCGGGCTCTGGGCCCGGGCGCGGAGCGGGGCGCTGGGCCGGGGTCTGGGGGCGCGGGGCCCGGGACGGCGGTCAGGGGCCGGGGTCTTAGCGGTCTTCGGGGGACAGGAGGCTGCGGGGCCGGACCGACTGGCCCTTCTAAGCCCCGGGACAGGGCGCGAAGTCCGAGCCCCACCCTTTCCCTGGGGGACCCGCACCCGGATGGGCTGTGGACACCTGGGGAGCACCTTCGCGCGCACTTGGGGAGTTGGTGGGTCGGGGCCTTGACTTCAGCAGAGATTCAACACTTAACTTTGAGCTAATTTCACGTGGCTTGCTTGAGGTCACCCAGATGGGATTTTGCTAGGCTGTTGACTGCAGAGCAGGGACTTGGGCTAGCTCTGACCTGAAAGGAGGGACGCCACCACCTGCTTTTGAAGCTGGCTGCACTCTTGCCCAGCGGGACAGCCACCGCAGGCTGGGGACCTTTTGTGGCAGGATGCCTGGCCTGGTTGGACATCCAGCACGGGAAGAACCAACTGGGTAAAGCCCAGTGCACAGACCAAAGCAAAGGGTGGTTGTTCTGTTAAAATTTAGATTCTCCTGAGCTTGAACTCCTTAGTGCCTCTGTCCTGCAGTTCAGGGTAGGTGAGCTTTGTTTTCTGTTTTGCTGTGAACAAATAAGATTTTCAGGAAGATCATGAAATGCTCCGTGGACGTGAGTGCTCCCAGCACCTGATACGGAAGTGGCTTCCTCTTTTTTCTGCTTTCTCATGGTGACTGGAGAAACAGGCCTCAATTCCTCGTTTGTAACTGAGTAAGAGCATTGTTATCCACTGGAGCCTGGGAGAGTGAACAGGCATGTTTAGCCACTTAACTGTGAAGGACGGATTTAGTGCTTCACCTGGGGTGCCAGCAGTGTGTTCCAACCCTGCTCTGGGAGATCCCCTCACACACAGCCCCTTGTAGTGCAGACTCTCAGTTCATAAGAAAGCAAGCACCAGAAAAGTGGCTGCGTGTTTTTCTGCTGCTCAGTTCTTCTCTTCTCAGCACCAAGAGTAATTTTCTTGGTGGACAGAGCCCTGGTCTGCACTGTTGCTGGTGTCAGAATCAAGTCCTTCACACCTTCTGGCAGTGCAGGGCCAGTAGTAATGTTGGACTTCCCTAAAGAAAGAAGCTAGAGACGCTGGGTACTTTTTCTTTATTTGTTTTTGTTTAAGATATCTTCTAAAGTCAAGTTTGTAGTTGTAAACAGTGTATTGGGTTTGTGGTCTCTGTTTGATGAAGTGAAGGTTCATGGGCTAAGACTAAGTAGCTCTTGACCAGGAGCCTGACTTTGAGGGTGCCCATGGTGGTGAGAGCACTCTCCAAGGCTCCTGCCTCCCACCTCCCACATCTTGGCTTCAGGTCCCTGAGGCAGCCTCGGAAGACTGTCTCTGTCCTCCTCTGCCTCCTTTCACCTGCTCCACTTTCTCCCCAAGGCACATCCTCCCCTGCCTTTCTGTCTGGGAGCTGACCATAAAGAAGTTATCTGGCCTGCTTGTCACAAGACCCCCATTTCAGTAGGGTCCTGCCCACACCCAGGAGGAAGGAATGCTGCCCTGACAGGGCTTGCTGAGTGCCCCCACTCAGCCCGTCAGGGTTAGGTCACACCCTCATCAGGGTTAGGTCACACCCTTGTGTGCAGTCACGTGTCTGCATGGTTGTCCAGTGATATCTCCCTGCCAGAGAGTGGCTTGGCAGGGATGGCAGCTCTCTCCCCTTTTCCTGTGCCTCGCCCCAGGCACCTTTTCATTCATATCCTTTGTAATAAACTGGTAAACTTAAGTGTCCCTTGAGTTCTGTGAGCCATTCTAGAAAATTAATCGAACCCAAAGATTCATTCAAGTTGGGAGCCCCAGCTTGAAGTTGGTTAGTTAGAAGTTAACAAGTGGTGGGAGGTGGAGGTTGGGGAGTGGTCTTGTGTGACTGAGCCCTCAACTTGTGGGATCTGATGCTGCCTTCAGGGAGACAGCGTCTGAATTGAATGGAAAGGTACCTGGTTGGTGTCAGTTGTGGAATTCTTTTTTTTTTTTTTATTTAAGTGAGACAAAGTCTCACTTTATCGCCCTCGGTGGAGTGCCATGGTGTCACACATCTCACAGCAACCTCCAACTCCTGGCTTAGGCGATTCTCTGCCTCAGCCTCCCAAGCAGCTGGGATCACCGACACCTGCCACAATGCCCGGCTATTTTTTTGTTGCAGTTTGGCCAGGGCTGGGTTTGAACCTACCACCCTCGGTATATGGGGCTGGCGCCCTACTCACTGAGCCACAGGTGCCACCCAAGTTGTGGAATTCTTGCTTGGTGTGTGTGGAGAAACCCCTCACAAACCTGGTCAAAAGAGTTCTCTGTGTTATGGCTATTAGAGCATGACAGCAGAGAAAAAGTACTAAACAGCAAAAGGTTCAGGCATACCTGGACAGACTCATAACCCCTAAGCTGCACTTTATGAGTGGGTTGAATTAAAGCAAAGAACACTGGCCGGATTCTTTGTAATCCCAGCACTTTATGAGACTAAGGGAGGAAGGTCACTTCAGGTCAAGTGTTCAAGACCAGCCTGGACAACATAGTGAGACTCCATCTCTACAAAAATAAAAAGTTGGCCAGATGTAGCAGTACTCACCTGTAGTCCTAGGTGCTTGAGAGGCTGAGGCAAGAGAATTACTTGAACCTAAGAGTTTGCAGTTGCTGTCAGCTAGGATGATGGCATGGTACTCTACTGATGGCAACAGAGTCAGACTGTCTCAATTAAAAAAAAAAAAAGAAAAATATGTTTTTAAATATAAAATTACATTTTCCTAAATTTATATTAATATTTTGGTCAATAGACCTCAACATTTAGTCTTTCTATAAAACTTAAGCAACCAAGAATGAACTTTTGCTTGGTGAGTGATGGCCATGGGCAATCAGTCCTGGTATTATGGCAGGTCGTTGGAGCAACTCTGAGATAAGAGTGGTTTCAGGTTGCAGTAGGCGGTTTCAGCAACCAGGCTTGCAGATAATTACATTTTTGGAGCAATCCTATGTTTCCTGAGTTCTTTTCCCCTGGCTTTTCAACTCTGTTTTACTTGGATATGACAGGAGTGACACAATTCAACTCTTACATTGGCACAACTGACTTTGGACCATTGTGGCTCCTTGTGGCTATGTGGCAGGGGTCCTCCCCTCGTTCTCCCAGGGCTTGTGTGACCTCAGGTGCTGAGTCTTGGTTTGTCTTATATTGTGCAAAGAGCTGCCTCTTGGCCAACCTCCAGTGATGGGGAAGGAAGCGTAAGAATTGTGTCTGTGCCCTGCTTTGGGAAATGCTTCTGGGGCTTACAGGGGACCCGTCATGAATTTCTGGGTAGAAACAAACACCCCACTTACTTTCCTGTTTTTGAAATTATTTCCCTAGCCATTGATGAGTACAAGCCCCAGGACGCCACCACCAACCCGTCCCTGATCCTGGCAGCAGCACGGATGCCGGAATATCAGGAGCTGATGGAGAGCGCCATCACCTACGGACGCAAGCTGGGCGGGTAAGGTCCCAAGGTTGGGGGCCACGTCTACACCCTCACACTAGTCTAGATGGCTTTGTTTCCTTCCCTCGCTAAATTTTAGTTCTCGAAGATCATGAAGTCAAGGAAAGAAAACTTTCTTTTTTTGTCTTTTTTTGCTCACCTTTGCTTGTTGAGTGGGATCCACATGGTGTGAACTGAACCCCACTCTAAGTATATGGTCTGCAGGTTGCCCAGGTCCCCACCCCACAAACAGCTCCACGCATGATGCAGGCAGCTGCAGCCCTCCAAGGTCTCTCCTCCATTTGTAGTCAGCCCCCCAGCTCTAGCCACACTCACCCTGTCTCCTAGGTGTCATCATGTTCTAACAGTCTTCCTGGAGTGAAATTCACCATCTGTGAATGTGTGTAGTCCAGTGAGTGGTGAATTTCTGGGGTGAGGCAACCCTGTGCAGTTTTAGCACGTTCCCTCCTGGAATGTTCCTGGTGTTTGCGTGTAATGGACCCCACTCCTCACCCAGGCAACCACAAACTATTTGCACCCATAGGTTTTCTTTTCTTGTTTTGTTTTGTTTTTGGAGACAGTCTCACTCTGTATCCCACTCTGTATCCATGGTGTCAGAGCTGACACAACCTTAAACTCCTAGGCTCACGTGATCCTCCTGCCTCAGCCTCCCGAGTAGCTGGGACTACAGGCACCTGCCATGTCACCAACCATTTGTTTGTTTGTTTGTGACAGAGTTTCACTTTATTGCCCTCGGTAGAGTGCCGTGGCATGATAGCTTACAGCAAACTCCAACTCCTGGGCCTAGGCGATTCTCTTGTCTCAGCCTCCCAAGTACCTGGGACTATAGGCGCCTGCCACAACTATTTTTTTGTTGCAGTCTGGCTGGGGCTGGGTTTGAACCCACCACCCTCAGTATATGGGGCCAGCACCCTACTCACTGAGCCACAGGTGCCACCCTGTTTTGTTTGTTTTTTTGTAGAGATGAGGTCTGGGCTATGTTGCCCAGGCTGGTCTCAAACTCTTGGCCTCAAATGTGATCCTTTGCAGGAGGGTCCCATTCTGACAGCTGCTTTGGCTAGGTCTACATGGCCTGCAAGCAGTTCTCCTCACCGTGGGTGACAGCATCACAGGACATTTGGATGCTGAATCTGGCCCCTGGTCTCCCAGGCACACACACACACACACCCGTTTTAGCCACTCTCCATGTCCCTTCTCACTTGCTAGTGTTGCACCCCCCACCCCATGGCACCAGCGAGGCCTTGATGCTCTATGCTGGGTGACAGTGGTGTCTTTGTTGGGTAGTCACTAGACAAACCATGTCCAGCCAGCCCTCAAGTTCTAACCCTTCACACTGTGGCCTAAGATCCACCTGTGTGCCGTGGGCTAGTGGCCCCTCTGGTAGTGATTCATGTTGGAGCGCCATCATGCACATCACCTGTGTCTGATCGGCAAACTTCAAAGGGATTGGGAAGATAATTTTTGGAGGTGCCAAAAGATAGAGGATTCAGTTTGGGTGTGAGGAGGGTCCTGGAGGTGCATGGCACTGACGGTGGCACCACAGTAGGAATATACTTAATGCCACCACACTTAAAAATGGTTAAGATGGCAAATTTTATCTTGTATTTTACAGTTTCAATATGTTTTAAAGAGGGCAGTGCCTGTGGCTCAGTGAGTAGGGCGCTGACCCCATATACTGAGGGTGGTGGGTACCTGTAGTCCCAGCTACTTGGGAGGCTGAGGCAAGAGATTCGCCTAAGCCCAAGAGCTGGAGGTTGCTGTGAGCTGTAATGCCATGGCACTCTACCAAAGGTGACAGAGTGAGACTCTGTCTCTTAAAAAAAAAAAAAGAAATATATATATATGAGGGAGGGAGGATAATTGGTGGGATCACACCTATGGTGCATCTTATAAGGGTACATGTGAAACTTACTAAATGTAGAATATAAATGTCTTAACACAATAACTAAGAAAATGCCAGGAAGGCTATGTTAACCAGTGTGATGAAAATATGTCAAATTGGGCAGCACCTATGGCTCAGTCGGTAAGGTGCCCACCCCATATACCGAGGGTGGCAGTTCAAACCCGGCCACGGCCAAACTGCAACAAAAAAATAGCCGGGCGTTGTGGCGGGCACCTGTAGTCCCAGCTACTCAGGAGGCTGAGGCAAGAGAATCGCTTAAGGTCAGGAGCTGGAGGTTGCCGTGAGCTGTGACGCCACGGCACTCTACCGAGGGCCATAAAGTAAAACTCTATCTCTAC
>CAUYPK010109558.1:0-15248 GCA_963574355.1 Loris lydekkerianus
ATACTACAAATTGATAGTGATCAAAAAAGCATGGTACTGGCACAGAAACAAAGTAGATGTGTGGAACAGAATAGAGAACCAAGAGATGCATCCAGCTACTTACAATTATTTAATCTTTGACAAGCCAATTAAAAACATTCAGTGGGGAAAAGATTCCCTATTTAATAAATGGTGCTTGGTTAACTGGCTGGCAACCTGCAGAAGACTGAAACTGGACCCACACCTTTCCCATTAGCTAAGATAGACTCTCACTGGCTTAAAGATTTAAACTTAAGACAGGAAATTATAAAAATACTACAAGAGAGTGTAGGGAAAACCCTTGAAGAAATAGGTCTGGGCATGTATTTTATGAGGAGGACTCCTTGGGCAAGTGAAGCAGCTTCAAAAATACACTACTGGAACCTTATCTGACTAAAAACCTTCTGCACAACCAAGAATACAGTAAGTAAAGCAAGCAGACCACCCTCAGAATGGGAGAAGACATTTGTCTCTGACAAAGGTTTAATAACCAGAATCCACAGAGAACTCAAATGTATTAGCAAGAAAACAACAAGTGATCCCATCGCAGGCTGGGCAAGGGATTTGAAGAGAATCTTCTCTGAAGAAGACAGGCATGTGGCCTAGAGACATATGAAAAAATGCTCATCCTTTTTAATCATCAGAGAAATGCAAGTCAAAACTACTTTGAGATATCATCTAACTCCAGTAAGATTATCCTATATCTCAAAATCCCAAGACCAGAGATGTTGGCGTGGATGTGTAGAAAAGGCAACACTTCTACACTACTGGTGGGAATGCAAATTAATACATTCCTTTTGGAAAGATGTATGGAGAAAACTTAGAGATCTAAAAATAGATCTGCCATTCAATCTTATAATTCCTCTACTAGGCATATACCCAGAAGACCAAAAATCACATCATAACAAACATACTTGTACCAGAATTTTTATTGCATCCCAATTCATTATTGATAAATCATGGAAAAAACCCAAGTGCCTATTGATACACGAATGTGTTAATAAATTGTGGTATATGTACACCATGGAGTATTATGCAGCCTTAAAGAAAGATGGACACTTTACCTCTTTCATGTTTACATGGATGCAGCTGGAACATATTCTTCTTAGTAAAGTATCTCAAGAATGGAATAAAAAGTATCCAATGTACTCAGCCCTACTATGAAACTAATTTATGGCTTTCACATGAAAGGTATAACCCAGTTACAACCTAAGAATAGGGGGAAGGGGGAAAGGGAGGGGAAGGAGGGCGGAGGTGGACAGAGGGAGGAGGATTGGTGGGATTCCACCTGCGGTGCATCTTACAAGAATATATGTGAAACTTATTAAATGTGGAATGTAAATGTCTTAGCACAATAATTAAGAAAATGCCAGGAAGGCTATGTTAACCAGTGTGATGAAAATGTGTCAAACGGTCTATGAAACTAGTGTATGGTGCCCCATGATCACATTAATGTGCAAAGCTATGATTTAATTTAAAAAAATTAAAAATTTATATATATATATTTTATAATTTATATAATATATATTTGGTTTAGGACTTTGTTCTGTTGAAAATTCTTTTATTATTTCAATTTTAGTTTTTGATGTTTGTATTTTCAAGAGTTCTATTTCTTCCTGGTTAAGTCTAGGGAAGCAGTATATTTCCAGGTATTGGACCATTTCCTCCACATTGTCAAATTTCTGGGCATACTGTTTTTTGTAGTATTCAGTGATGATCTTTTGTATCTCTGTTGTATCTCTTATTTCCCTTTTTTATTTGTGATTAAGGTTGTTAGATATTTCACTTTTTTCTAGTTAATCCAGACAAAGGTATATTGATTTTGTTTATCTTTTCAAGGAATCAACTTTTCATTTTGTTTATGTGTCATTTTTTGTTTTATTTTTTAATTTCAGTTAATTCTGATATAAGTTTTGTTTCTTTCTTTTCTTCTGTTAAGTTTGGGATTGGATTTCTTTTTCTTTTCTAGTTCATTGAGATAATTCGTTAGATTGGGGATTTGTATTATTCCTGGTTTTTGGATGTGGGCCTTTAATGAGATAAATTTTCTTTTTGGGATTGCTTTTGCAGGATTCCTCAGGTTCGGTTACTTATACCTTCATCATTATTTTGTTTGAGGAATTTTATGATTTCTTTATTTATCTCCTTGACCCACTGTCATTCAGCCAAAGGTTGTTTAGTTTCCATGACTTTGTGTGGGGATGAATGTTTCTGTTGGAGTTCTACTTTTATTTCATTGTGGTCAAAAAAGAATACAAGGTCTAATTTCTACTATTTAATATTTTTGAGGTTTTATTTCTGTGCTGGGATATGGTCAAGTTTGGAGTATTATCATTGAGATGATAAGAAACATATATACTCAGAATTATTGGTGTGGAATGTTCTGTATGTCTGTTAAGACAGTTTGTTCTAACACTGATTTTATGTCCATTGTTTCTTTGTTTTGTTTCTGCTTAGCAGATCTGTCCAGTTCTATCAGTGGAATGTTGAAGTAAGCCAGGTCCAGTGTGAGTTGAGAGGGCTCTCCTGTTATGGTTTTGTAGAATATCATGTTATATAGACCACTTAGAGTTTCTTTTACAAATCTGGGACTATTTCAGTAGGGTGCATAAATATTTAGGATTGAAATTACTTCTTGTTATATTGTACTTTTAACCAGTATTTAGTGTCCATCTTTGTCTTTCTTTACTTTTGTTGCTTTAAAGACAATTGTATACACAAATAATTGTGACTTTGGCTTTCTTCTGATTTCTACTTGCCTGAAATATTGTTATTCAATCCTTCACCTTGAGTTTTGCTTTGTCTTTGGATGTTAGATGTGTGTTCCTAAAGACAGCATAGACTTGGCTTGTACTTTTGTAGACAGTAGCAAAACTGTGGTTCTTCAATGGGGAATTCAAGTTATTAATGTTTATTGAGAGAATTGATATGTTGTGGGTTTCTATTCATCTTGTTATATGGAGGTCCATTGCCTTGTTTTAAGCTTTGGGCCTCTGTGAAAGCTAGACTTTTTTCTTTAGTTTCCAAATATCTTTACTTTGCTGTTGGTTCATTGTATTTGTTTGCATAAAATGCTGGCCCAAGAACTTTCTCCAAAGCTCATCTTGCAGTGGCAAAATTCCTCAATATTTGCTTGTTGGTAAAATATATTGTTTCTAAATCATCTATGAAACTTACATTAGCAGGATGAAGAATCTTAGGGTGAAAGTTGTTTTGCTTGGGAAGATGAAGACAAGTAATCATCTTTTCTGACTTGTAACATTTCCACAGAAAAGTTCATTGTCACCCTAATGTTCTTGCCCTTGTAGGTAAACTGCTGCTTATACCTGGGTACTGGCAAAATCTTCTCTTTAATCTTGACTTTAGAGAACTTAATTATAATATGTGTAGGATATCCTTTGTTAGAACTGAGTCATCCAGGTGTTCTATTGCTATCTGATATCTGTATGTCTGGGTCTCTGGCAATGCTTGGAAAATTCTCCACTATCATGCTTTGAAAAGTAGAGCTTCCATGGTTTTGAGACTCTTACTCTCCTTCAGGAATACCTATATGACTTACATGTTTGTACATTTTTTTGTATTTACATTTCTTTCAAAATAATTTATCTTCTTCTTTTCCCTCTTCTTTTCTGCTTCCTTAAGTGATTGAAAGGTTAGCTTGAAAGTCTTGTCTTCATATAATTTTAATCCCATAGTATGTAGCCTTTTCAGATTGGCGTCTTTCCCTTAGTAAAAAGAATTTAAGGTCCCTCCCTATCTTCTTATGGCTTTATAGATAATTTCCTATTAGTAAATGAGGAGATTTATTATGGAAATTGATTCACATGATTATGGAGACAGAAAAGTCTAACAATATAATATTTTCTTCATCTTATGAAGACAGAGCATAAAATGATTGTTACCAGAGTTTGGGAAAGGTAGTGGAGAGGCGAAGATAAAGACAGATGGTTAATGAATGGGAAAATATATGACACTCTGGAAAACACAAAACTAAAGGAACAGTTACAGATCAGTGGTCACCAGGTTTTTCAGGGGAAGAAAACATGAATATGTGGATATCAGAGGGTCTTAGGCCAAAGAAAACTATTCTGAATGATACTATAGTGGAGCATGCATGCCACATACATTGTCAAAACCCATAGGGCATATAACACAAGAGTGTAATGGATTTTGATAATTATGTGTCAGTTTTGGTTCATTGATTGTAACAAATATAGCACACTGCTACAGGATATTGATGCAAGAGAGGTTGTGTTTCCTGGGGGTTAAAATGTGTGTGGGTACTCTCTGCATGTTCCAGTCAACTTCTTCACGAGTATAAAAGTGCTCCAAAAGTAGTCTTAATTTTATCAAAAGTTCATAAAGCTGCAGTTTTGTGCCATTAAGGATTGCCAACATAATGGGCCTATTTCAACACAACGGAAAGATTCATGCTTTTGCCAGGTATGTTAAGGAACCAAAAAATAGGGGTCAGTGCCTGATTTATGTTGTGATGTTGGAATTAGATAATATACTGTGTAATTAGGCAGCAAAATAAACTTTCTTAACTTCATAATTTTCTTAAAAGTGCACACAAACATTCCTTAAACACATGTGCTTGTGCATGTGCATATGCGCATACACACACACACACACACACACACACACACACATACACACACACAAAGAAGCCATCTTGGAATATCCTGTTGAACACTGTAGTACATGGAGTACATTGTGTAAGTTGAAAAAATCAAAGTAAAACTATTTACTTTTTCATATATAAATTTATATTAATGGAGAACAAAAAGTAGTACCATTTTTTTATCTGTTTTCAAAGGAGGGTATAAGTTAGAGTAAGAGACTTTGTGGGTATATCACTCATTTGTCCTCCTTTCTTACTCAGTTGTCAAAAACTGACTTTACTTCTTTATTAAGATCAATTTCTTTTCCAAGTAATCTTTCTTTTCAAGACATAAAACACTTGTGGTACAAAGGCATACACTATTAAGGAAAGCAATATCTGCAGTTCAAAAGTATAAATTTTCAAATTCAGAGTTGTATTTTAATAACTACAGAGTTGAAAATAATATTTCTCAAACATTAATATTTCTACAAGATGAAGATACATTCAGGCTTTATAATGCAATGATCCTGTATCTTTTTAAATAAAATATCTGGCTCCAAACTTTCTTTTGAGACATAAAAAATTATTAAACTTTTTGCTTCTTTACAGTTGTATAGCAGGAAATGAAAATATAACTTTCATTGAAAATGTAGCTATGTTTTATTCCACACTAAAGCAATAAAGAATAAAAAATAAACTCAAAATATCTGGATCTTATATAAGCTGTATCTTGCATGCCAATCCTATGATGAAACCAAGTCCGAGCTCAGCTGCATGATTGGTTAGTCTTGTCTGCCTTGATTGTGAGAAGCAACTCACCATAAATAATTGTTAATTCTAACTAAATATTCTATGCTGAATTCATTGTAAGTCATTTCAATTAAATTAAAATTAAAAAGAGCATGGAAAAGCAATTTCTTCTGTGGTATAAAATTTAGAACTCATTCTCCAAGTTCTTATACTTGGTCCAGAAAAGAAGGTCAAGAATCCAAAGAAAGTACAGGATTTTCAAGAAGGAGCATAATCAAATGGTGAAATAGATTAGATGATTGTCAAACAGAAGAGAAGAAAAAGATATTCAAAGGGCCAAAAACTTAAGTAGGTTTTCATTAAGAATTGGTTTAGGTTAGGCCTTGCAAATGGGTTTGGAAAGTTAGAAAGAAATAATATGTACAAATACATAGGAAATGAATAAGTAAATGTTGCATATTATTTTATTTTCAGACCTTTCTGAGACGTTTTGAGTAAAAATAAATAAATAAATTCAAGTGAATTATCTTTATTTGTACAGGTTTCTTTCTTTTGTTTTGTTTTGCTTTTTGGTTTTCACACTTCAAGGTACCTTTCCAACTATGGTCATCATAATTTTAAATGATTTTCAAAAGATTTTAGTTGATATCAATTGGGTCCACCCTTCATTAGGATTCCTTAACACATTTGTTTTCTATATTGGAAGGGAATCCTAAATTAGACAGCCCTCAAACATTGACTACAGAAGCTTTAAAAGGGCTTCACGGGTTATTGAAACATATTCAGGATGCACAGTTAGATGGAACTGTTACTTATCAAAACTTTATTTTCTATGTCTTTCCTTCTGACCACTCCCCTACAGGATTACTAACACAAGAATCTGCTTTTATTGAATGGTGTTTTTTACCCCATAAAGCTATCAAGAAATTGCAAACTTATGTCCAAAATATTGCTAGTTTAATTATCTGAGGTCACCATTGACTTCATCATTTAGTTGGACAAGATCCTGAAAAGATTGTAGGTCCTTCAACAAATAAACATATTTCATATTTATTTGTACTATCCCAAGATTGGCAGAGAGCTTTAGCTGACTATTTAGGTTCTATAGATAATCATTTATCTCCAGACAAACATTTACAGTTTTTAAAGAAGACATCATGGATTCTCCCAAAAAATATTTCTCTTCATCCAATACCTAATGCTCAGAATTTTTTCACAGATCCAAATAAGCTCGGTATGGCAGGATATACTAATGGTCATATTAACAAAGTAAAACAATCCCATTTTAAATCAGTTCAAAAGGCAGAATTATATGCTGTCATATTAATTAGTATTACAAGATTTCCCTAGTATTCCTCCCAACATTATTACTGACTCAGTTCATTCAACTTATGCTGTTCAAAATATTGAAACTACCACCTTGTTCAATGATCATACAGAATTATTTCATCGTTTTTTATATCCTTCAAAATTTAATTCATAATAGAAATGTTCCAATTTTTGTCACCTATATTTGAGCTCATTGTAATTTACCTGGTCCTTTAACTCCCGGTAATGAATCCATTGATCATTTAATTGGCACTGTTCAAAAGGCACAAGAGGAACATGCAATCCATCATAATAATGCTTAATCCTTAAAACAGATATTCAATAACTTGGAGAGATACTAAACAAATTATTCACTTTTGCCCCACTTGTCAGGTAATTACAATTCCCCATTTGCATCCCAGAGTAAATCCCCGAGGAAAAAAGCCTAATGAAATTTGGCAAATGGATGTAACACAATTTCCTGAATTTGGTAAATCTAAATATATTCATCATTCAATTGATACTTATTCTAGTTTCTCATGGGCTACTGCCCCTACATCAGAAAAAGCTGATTCTGTTATTACCCATTTATAAGAATTTGCTGTAATTGGCATGCCATTGACTATTAAAACAGACAATGGCTCTGCATATGTTTCTCGAAAATGTCAACAATTTTTTCAAAGTTATAATATTAAACATATAACAGGAATACCAGGAAATAGCACAGGTCAAGCAGTTATTAAAAGACATAACTATACTCTCAAAGAAAGGGGGAATAGTATATAATAAGTCTCCTATAAATAGATTACATTCAACATTATTTATCTTAAATTTTTAAAATTCGGACACTGAAGGCAATACACCTGCTGATAAATTATGGGTAAAATGGCCACCCCCAATTAATCAACCTATTTATTATAAAGATTTGGCTTCAAATCAATGGCTGCCAGCAGTGCTAGTGTGTTGGGGTAAAGGTTATGCTCTTCCCTCTACTGAAAAAAATGAGTTCTGGTTCCAGGACAAATTCATCAAACTCCAGCATGACCATCCGGTCCCGCCATTCGAGACAGGCCAGGAACTTGACAGTACGAATGTCCTCCCTGACAGTAGAGGACAGGGAGATCCAGAAAACCCACGACCTATCCAGAGGATGTGGCACAGGAGAGAGCAGACCTTGCTCCCTCAGATGACATAAAGAGGACTTTCTCAATTATGCAGGGAAGCATGAGCAATAGTGATGGTGAGCAACCATCCAGCAACTCCCCAGGCACTGTGTCACACAATGACAGCCATTCTTAATGTTCAGGTAAGTGCTAACCCAAATTATACTTATTGGAGCTATGTCCCTGACCCTCCTTTACTTAGAGGGGTCTCTTGGCTTGAGCCTTCTCTTTCCATTTATGTTAATAAAACTTTTTGGCTTCTTGGGCCATATGATGGTCGTGGTACATTTAAACCTGAGGAAGAAGGCACACATCTTAATAATTACTCTACAGGAGTTATGGGACCTCCTATTTGTGTTGGGCCCGAGCCCCCTTGTTTGTCTTTTGGGGCTCTCTACAGGAGTTATGACACGTCCTATTTGTGTTGGGCTCGAGCCCCCTTGTTTGTCTTTTGGAGCTTTCTACAGGAGTTATGGGACCTCCTATTTGTGTTTGGTCCAAGCCCCCTTGTTTGTCTTTTGGGGCTCAGAAATGTGTCAGTTTCAGTAATACTTCCAGAAATAAAGACATGTATATGCTTTCTATGTGAATTTTACTAAATTAATAGTGACACAGCATTCTTTGTTGCCTCATCTGCCCCACTGCAAGCTTCATGTGTTTACTGATATTGCAGATTGGATTTATTGGTCAAAATGTCAAGGGTCTCATTTGTATGCCTTTCAGCAAACAAAATTTGGATCTATTGTTGATTGGAGACCTTCTGCTTATGTTAGGGGAAGACTTGAACCTGGTGACTGTTATCTTAGTTACCAGCGAAACACAATTGATATTGCATATTCATCCTCAAAGGAATTAGTGTGGGAGGAGAGTGATTTTTTTCACCACCAGCCCCAGGAATTTCTGGATATCCATCCCAACTTGATCTATAGAAAATTGGGCCAGCTCTATTTGGACTTCGTGCCTGGAGGGGCTCCCATATTTAAGAACCACACTATCATTCTCGACATACTTTTACTTTAAATGGCAAGAAGTGCATTTTACTCAGGCTTGCATAAAGCTGCCTTTTGTTTGGCTTGTGGTCAACATTTCATGGAATGAGAAAACTGGAGAAATCCATTGTCAAGAACTTCTCAATTGTTTATTTGTCTTAACATTTCTATGAGATTTGATTTTTTCTGAGATAGGATCTTGGGTCTGGCTGCCAGTGAAGATGATGAGGTCTTGGGAAGAATTCCTCGCAATTTCGATTCTCATGAATCTGGCTTGGAAGCTGACGAGAAGGACCAAGCAGTTTATTGGTCTACTGATAGCAGCAATTCTTGGGATTATAACTGTCACTGCTTCAGCAACCACTGCTGGAATAGCCCTTACTGAATCTGTAAAGAATGAAAAATTCATATATAATTGGCATAAAGATGCAGGAAGGTTGTGGGTTACTCAAAAACAAATTGACACAGAAATTCATAATGAGTTAGCTGATTCAGAACAAACAGTAGTTTTATTAGGAGATCAATTGTATAGTTTAGAAAAATAAATGAAATTAAAATGTGATTGGAATGTTCCTTCTTATTGTATTACTCCTTTTTTTTTTATAATGGAACAATATTTCCTTGACATAAAGTCTGAAAACATTTGCTAAACCATGAAAATTTAACTGCCGAAATTATTGAATTACAACATCAGGTATACAGCCCGTTTGAACTAAAATTAGAACAAATCAATGGAGATGAGATATTGTGAGGTATTTCTGATAGAATTGCCAAACTTAACCCATTAGATAAGATTCATGCCTTGTTTGGAACCTCAATGGGTACTCTCTTCCTGCTTTGCCTCATAATTTTTATATTTTATATCATTTGAAAAAAAGTCCAACAGATAAAAAAACTAGTAACCATAATGCTGCTGGGGTTTTTTTGGCTATGATATTAGTGCAGGGAAATGGTCATTAATTGGAAAGGGGAAAATGAAGGGGAATAATCCCCTGCACCCTTGTGAGTTGAATCAGTCTCATTTGTGCTCCTTGAGGTATGAAGCCCTGAGAAGAAATATTTCCAGTACTTGGGCTAGATATGAGTTTGGGGGGATATTCTCCCCCAGCTCACATAAGCAGCTTTGCTGAAAAATGCAGGCAGTCATGCCTTAAAGGAAAGAATGTGCTGGAGGACCCTCACCAAGTCATAGCTGGAAACAGATCATCTGCCTGGGGCAATGGACCATTGCACTTAATTTCCTACTTCTATTTGCACAATAACTTTCAGTTAGTCATGTAGGGAAGTGGGCAAACAGAATAGACAACTCAGCGCCTTTGTGTTTTATCTCCACTGTTTATCTCCAAACAGGATATTGTTAGTTTAGAAAGGTTTGCATATACTTTGCTGTATTAACGCTGATAAGGAATCTTGATGACAATTCTGTTACCTTTTGTCTTCTTTATTCTTGGATTATTTTTATCTGATGAGTTTGGGTATATAAGAAAGTATATAAAGACAAGTGATTGGGAATGTGCCTGGGTGAGTACCAACCATCACTTTTAAAATCATTCATTTTGTCTGTGGTGCTGCCTCTGCATCATCGGCTAGTAGCCCAGTGGACAGCAACACTACCCTGGGTGACAGAGTGAGATTTTGTCTTGAAAAAAAAAATCAGTTTCAAGACTGTTTAAGAAGCCAAAGTCTAGTGTTAATACTTAAACAAATTATGGAAAAGAATAAAAGGAATAAAGAGGAGCAACAATCAGGATACTTTAGCCAACAGTAAAAATCCTAGGAACTCTTATACCCTTTGAATTTCTTGTGCCAGCTTTATCTTTTCTGTTTAAATTTAAATATATTACAAAAAGACTTATGTTTCTAACAGAAATGTTCTAGAACTAAGGTATTTCTCCAAAGTAGTAAATAATTGTTTTGATTATAATATAAATCAAAAGATAAACATTACTAATGATTATTTCTTGAGGAAAATCAGTATAATTAGAATGTATATTTTCTTTCTGGATAAGACGGATTAGTTTACTTTAAACCTTGGACATTCTGCACATTTTTGCATTTTCATATTCTGGCATTGTCATTTAGGCTCTCTGATATTTCACAAGAATTAGATTTAAAATACAAAGTAAGGAGGTAAATGTATAATATTAATAAAGTAATAGTAAAAATATCCATCACTTTTTAAGGATAAAATATTTTTGTTTTGCCACCAAATGCCACACCTCAAATAAAAGTAGTATCTGTGGAAAGGAAATTCTATAATGGAAGAATGTTATCTTTAAGAATATGTTTAGAAAAGAAGAGGCAGAGCATGATGGCAGATGGGAAGGATTTTTAGCTCAGCTCTCCTGGAACAACAGGTGAGAGTGAGTGGGCTAGAACATTCTCAGCATGGAATATTGGTGTGGAGTGGCAGTTCAGGGTGTGCAGCAAAGGAGTAGATTACTGGACTTGGGGGGTGGTCTGGAGCTGCGGAGACTGCCAGGAAAGTTTCTTTGCTGTGGTTGCAGCTGCGGCTGATGGCAGCAGCAACCAGCACTCCCCACAGAGGATTACAGTTCCAAGTTCATGGAGAAACTAAGTGTTGTGTGGAAAGATTGGTGAAGTGTGGGCTCCTGAGCAGAATTAGGTGCCCAGAGTTGGATAAGATCCGGTGTGGCACCACTGCAGTTAAGGGGCAGGAAAGACACTCAGAAGGGAAGGATCCTAGATAGGAAGAGGCCATGATTTTAAAATTTGGGAGATGGTGGTTGCCTCAGGCACCTTTCCACATGGGCCAGGAGCAGCAATTTGAGTCTCACTAGCAGACAATCATCCTACGCTCGGAACTGGCCCAGGGTGCCCCACACTTCATGGGAACTGTTGCAGGGACAATTTGTGAAATCTACCTGTAAAGATTAATTGAGATTGGTGGAATCAACAGTTAGAAGGGGTCTAGATGCTAGGCAGGTGGTCAGGAAGACACCAAGAACAATCTAAGAGGGGAAACAGGTATAAGCCTGGGAACCACTTACAGCAACACCTGGTGTACAGAAAGTATATTGCAACATAAATATATTCCTACTAAAGTTGATCCCTATAACATTTATAATATATATATATATATATACCACAAGCCAATATATATAAATAATTTTGATGTTTTTTCTTTTTTTCTCATTCTTTCTTTTCTTTTGTGTTTTATTCCTTTTTTCTTTCTTGTAAGAGTTACTGTTAAAAATTTTTTTTAATTATTTTTTTCTGCTTCCCCCTTCTTTTTTTTTTTGAGTTTCACTATGTCACCCTCAGTGGGGTGCTGGGACATTACAGCTCATGGCAACCTCTAACTCTCTTGGGCTGAGTGGTTCTCTTACCTCAGCCTCCTGGGTGGCTGGGGCTGCAGGCACCCACCATGGTACATAGCTTTTCCTTGGTGGTGGTTGTTTGGTGGTCCCTGGGCCAGGTTTGAGCCCACCAGCTCTGGTGTGTGTGGCTGTTGCCATGATTGCTGGGCTGTGGGTACTGATCCCTCCCCTTCCTCTTATGGTTTCTGAAAGTGCTTACATCAGGCTATTCAAAATTTTTTTGGTTGGTGTTGTTTTTCTTTGTTTTTTGTTTTGTTTTGTTTTGTTTTTTGTTGTTTGTGTTCCTGTTTGTGTGTTTGTGTGTCTGTTTGTTTTCTGTTTATATGTTCATTTTGTTTCAATTTTCCTTTTGTTCTGATAAATCCTTGGGTTGGCTATTTTCCATAACTCCAATTTTACATTCAACAAGAACAAAGGGGAGTGGAGGATGATAGCCAACTGAAACCAGCATTCAAGAGAAGCTCTTGTCCAGAGAGAGAGACAATGGCAAGAAAGAATCCAACAAAGCTTAAGGGTGGGAGCTGAGCTGAGAGAAAAGATTGATAATTGCACATCTTGGTAGCAAGAGCCATGTGTTTATCTATAATAGGTTTAATTCATTCCTATGTAAAAAAGACTAAATTTTAGAAAAATTATTTTTAAAATGAGACATTGAAGAAAGAAGTTAGCAAACTGAAATAAAACTTACCACCTTAAAAGTTTTGAGATTTGGCAGTAACAGTTTTTTGCATCTTGGCACAGTGAATCTGGGGAGATAAGACTCCAGGCATCTCTGGCTAGTGGGATCTGCCTATAATCATCCCTTTGAGGATACAGGGAGTCACCAAGAGACTTTTGGACCCCAAGAGGAGGACAAAAAACAGTGAAAAACTGGCAAGTAATCACAGGTAATCCCAATCGCGTGTAATCCCAATTGGTCTAATCCCACTGACAGTTCTAAGTGCAGTAGCAGCAAGATTGCAAACCGGAAAGGCCTTACCTGTGTACTGTTTTGGTGTTTTTGGACTTGGCACTCAGTTGAACTGCCTTGGGGAGAGCTTGAGCAGGAGTTCAGAGAACTATGGGCATTGTCTAGGGCCCCAGACTGAGCCACTGAGCCGGACAGTTGGAGCTAATAGTGTTTGTCTGTGGGATGCAGGGAGCAATTGTGAGAGAACTACCCCAACAAGGTCTGCCCTCAGGGTTGCAGATCAAGGATCGGGCGGGAGCTAGTAACCTAGTGACTGAGCAGCCTAAAGGCGAGGTCTAAGCCGCCTTACAGCCCTAACACTCAGGGGCAGAGTGAGACTGGTTTTGGCACACAGGGTAAGTGGATAGCCACTTCAGCAGTGATTCCAGTGACAAGCACTTTCCTGGGAAAGCTCCTGCTTAGCAAGTTTAGAAGCTTAAAGTGCCTTTTAAGAGGGCTGAAGAGAAACTTAGGGTGTTTACCCTGTGGGGTTTGAGAAATCAGCGGAGGCCTACAGTTGTATCAGCATTGTGATTAACATCTCATACCCCAGAACATCACCTGTTGCCCAGACAATATTCAACAAGATATATATACTGCTTTGTTTTTGGTTGTTTTTATAGTTGTTGTTGTTGTTTGTTTTTCTTTATTTTGATGTTGCTGTTGTCGTTTTGTTTTTTAATTTCAACCTTTTCCATACATATTTTTACTTTTCTTTCTACAGTTTTCTAGTTCAAATACAATTTCCTATTGCTGCCTTTTTCAATAACTAGAACTTCACTTTTGCTAGTGATTCTATCCCTATTATTTGGTTTTTCACCCAATTTTATCCCGTAAAGTTTCCTGTTTGCTTGTTTTGGTTTGATTTATACCATTTTTGTCTTTCCTCTCTATTTGGTGGAGGTAAGGTACTGTGTCTGATCAGGTTAGCAAAGAGCTGCTGACCTCAAGGAAACCACCCAACCGAGCACCCCCAGAGGTTGGGGGTTTTTAAGGTTGTGTCAAAGTACCCTACTCTACACCTATATTGCTCTGTCTCCCTCTTTCTGTGCCTCTCTTCTTTTTGTCAATATTCCCTTTTATCTACCCCCTCTCCTTTCTCTATTTTCTTTTCTTTTCTTTCTTTCTTTCTTTTTTTTTTTCTTTCTTTCTTTCTTTCATCCCTGCTTCCTTTTCAACCTTCTCATCCTTCTGGTCCTATACTAAAAGGACTCATCAAAACCTTAGTCCACAGGCACAGGAATTTAAAGTGCAAGAGGAAGTGAAAGGAAAATTAGGGCAAGGAAACAGGTAAAAGAAATCACTCATAAGGAAGAATCAGGAGAAAACTCCAAACAACATGAGGAACCAGTCCAGAAGAACCCCTCCAAGGGACCATGAGGTAGCTACTGCAGAGGATTCCACCAATAAAGAAATGCTAGGAATGACAGAAAGGGAATTTAGAATACACATGATGAAAACAATGAAGGAAATGATGGAAACAATGAAGAAAACTGCTACTAAAGTGGAAAACACCCAAAAGGAAATTCAAAAACAGAATCAAATAAGAGATGAACCATATGAAGAATATAGAAAGGATATAGGAGAGCTGAAGGAACTGAAGCAGTCAATTAGGAAACTTAAAAATGCAATGGAAAGTATCAGAAACAGGTTAGACCATGCAGAAGAAAGAATTTCAGAGGTAGAAGACAAAGTTCTTGAGATAATTCAGATAGTAAAAGAGGCAGAAAAGAAGAGAAACAAAGGAGAATGTTCACTGTCAGAATTATGGGACCTTATCAAGCATTCCAACATGCGATTTATAAGAATCCCAGAAGGGGAAGAAGAGTGCCCCAGTGGAATGGAAGACATACTAGAGAATATTATAAATGAACATTTTTCAAATATCACCAAAGATTCTGACACACTGCTTTCAGAGGAATATCAGACCCCAGGTTGCCTCAACTCTAACTGAGCTTCTCCAAGACACATTGTGATGAACCCGTCCAAAGTCAAGACAAAAGAAAAGATTCTGCAAGCTGCCAGGAGTAAGCACCAGTTGACCTACAGGGGCAAATCCATCAGAGTGACTGCAGACTTCTCTAATGAAATTTTCCAAGCAAGAAGACAATGGTCATCTACCTT
>CAUYPK010109559.1:0-10034 GCA_963574355.1 Loris lydekkerianus
CTGAGGGATTCTACTGTGTTTCTCAGATCTTTGAGGGATGCAACTTCTTGTCTCAATGTTTTAAAATCTTTGGTCATTCGCTCTTTGAATCAGTTGATTCTTGAGATAACTTTTGGAATTCTAATTTGATCTTATTTGCTATCCAGATCCTGAATTCAATTTCTGACATCTCAGCTATTTCTTTGTCTATGAGGTCTTGTGCTATTTCTGCCCTATTGATCCTTGGGGGAGTTTATCTACTCTGATTATTCATATTGCCAGAGTTTTTCTGTCGATTTCGCCTCATGATTGTTTTTCACCATTGCCTCTGGTTGTCCTCAGAGTTGGGGAGGTGTCTCTCCAAGATTAGACCCCAGTGGGTTCACTCTATTGTTGCTGGATCTTTATAGGGAGTGACCCTGTGTAGTTCCTCTGGGGCTGCTCTAGCTAGGGAGTTCTGGTTATGGAAGCAGCTCCGGTGTGTGACACACCTGGATTCAGCAACAGGGCTGGGGGTGGTGCGCGTGGTTCTGGGAGTGCCTCGCACCCAGTGACTTTGGCACAGAGAACCCAAGGCTCTAGCATTCTCTGGCCAGGAGAAGGGCTCTGCGCAGAGGCAGGTAGGGCTCCAGAGGGCATGCAGCTACCAGAGTCCCTGGCCAGATGAACGAGCTCGTGTGGAGGCTGTGAGGACACAGGAGGGGGGACGCAGGGTTGTGTGGCTCCCGCAGTTCCTGGTCAGGGAATATGTAGGCCCGGTTGGTGCGGGTCACTGTTTGGGGGTCACTGCACAGCTCTTATGGAGGTCTGGGCGGCGCCAAGCCCAGGAGTTTGAGGTTGCTATGAACTGTGACGTCACAGCACTCTACCGAGGGCAACAGCCCAAGGGTCCAGTTTGCCAAAACTGTGTCACTCTGCCCCTAAGGATTAAGGGTGTAAGGTAGTTCACTTCCCGCCTTTAGGCTGCTCAGTCACTAGGTTACTTTGTCCTGCCAGATCCTTGCTCTGGGACCCTGAGGGCGGAGCTTGCCAGAGCAGTTTTTTTACACAATGGCTTTCTGCGCCCAGCTCTTTTGGTCAGTCTGGGCCCCAGACAATGCCCAGCGTTCTCCACACTCCTGCTCAAGCTCTCCCCAAGGCAGCTGAACTGAGCGCCAAGTCCAAGAACACCAAAAAGTTCACAGGTAATGCCTTTCTGGTTTGCAGTCTCGCTGCTGCTTGTACTCACAGTTGCCGGCTTGATTAGGTCGATCAAACACACGCAGCCACTTGCCAGTTTACCACTGTTTTTGTCCTCCTCCTGGGGTCCAGAAGTCCCTTGCTGGCTCCCTGTATCCTCAAAGGGATTTTCATAGGCAGATCCCACCAGCCAGAGATATCTGGAGTCTTGTCTCCCCAGACTCGCCGTGCCCAGTTGCAGGGAAGCTGTTACTTGGCTGCCATCTCTAATCTCCTCTTTTTTTTTTTTTTTTTTTTTGAACAATTTTTCTCTTTCTGATTTCTCATTTTACTCAAAACAAATTACAGAAGAATCAATTTAATTGCCAAAATAAATTGTACTTTTAGTTTACTGGGTCTGATTAGTTGCATCAAGTGCAGTAAGAATAATTATTAGCCATCTCAGTTTTTCTTTCTTTTAAAATTGGCTTTGCTGGAACCTTTTATAAGGAATCTGATTACCTCTGGAAACCTCTCATGAGCCCTGGTTTCATCTGTGGCATTAGATACGTATATGCATTGGGTAAATTCCTCTTCTCTTGAGGACCCAAAGCAAATTGGAATTCCCAGACCTGTGAGAAACTGACATTCTTTACTCATTGCAGATCACAAAATGTCATTGATGAGGTATCTAACCAGTCTTTTTAGCAGGATTTTTTTTTTTTTTTCAGTCTTTCGCTGGGGCTGGGTTTGAACCCACCACCTTCAGCATATGGAGCCAGCACCCTACTCCATTGAGCCACAGGCACCACCCCCAACAGGCTTTTTTATTGGCCTTATAAAGTCAACCTGAATTCCTTAACACAGTGTGGCCACCTCTGAAAATGTTATTCCAGTCAAAGCCTTGGTAAAGTAACCAAGACATAGCTGTTTTCATTGTGTCCTATAGAAGAAAACAGATTCTTACTGAGCTTATGCAAATAACTGTATTGTCAGAAATTAAGAGTACTTACAAATGAGTTTCAAATTCCGGACAAATCAAGGAGAGAGAAAAATAAATGTTTCAAATTTCTCTTAGAAGTACATACATTGCTGAAGGCTATCAATAGCTCAAGAGACGGAAAAAGGGCTCTCTTAACTTCTGCAAAAGAAAACACAGAAAGAATCAGTGATGTTTCAAATAAAAAGCCATAAAACTCATCTTAGTTTCATGTAACTGATTGCTGTTCTGTTTGAAGTTAGGTTAGCAATATTCATGGACATGTTAACTTTTAAATTAAAGTCCTGTAAGTTTGCTTTTAGTCAGATGGTATTTAATCTTCAAAGTTATCAGAAATTTGTAATCAAGATAACTTTTCAGCCTTTAAACTTTGGACTTAGCCAGTTAGAAAAATCACCTTTTGATATGAATTAAAATTATTACTAATAATATACACTAAGGTAGACTTAATATTTTATATTAGAACATATGTATATATAAACATAATCCACAGGAAATTAACCACCATTTCATATTTGGCAACATTTCCGATACAGTTTCAACACACTAAATAAGCCTAATATGTCTTTCTCAGACTTTCAGTGTTCTTAATATTTCAAAAAGACCAAATTTAGAGTTTTTATTTTGGAAGCTTTATCAAATACCAGAAGCTTAAAATATTAATATTTGTTCAAACCATGATCACAAGCCAAAAGATTCTAAAGGCAATACATAGCCAACTGAATGACATGCAAATTCCTTCACAAATTTTCTTTTATGAGTTTTATTTAACCTGTACAGATGATTTATAAACATCCTAAACCTTCTGATTTGTCTGCCTTTCACTTTCTTAAATAACCTATCATTCTGTTTCAGGACAAAATTTACCATACAAGATCCTTTCTTACACAATGCCATTTTCCTTTCTGTTTAATCTTTCTTGCCATCAAAAAAACACGGCTCGGCACCTGTGGCTCAAGCGGCTAAGGTGCCAGCCACATACACCTGAGCTAGGGGGTTGGAATCCAGCCCGGGCCCGCCAAACAACAATGACAGCTGCAACCAAAAAATAGCCAGGGGTTGTGGCAGGCGCTTGTGGTCCCAGCTACTTGGGAGGCAGAGGCAGGAGAATCACTTGAGCCCAGGGGTTTGAGGTTGCTGTGAGCTGTGATGTCACAGTACTCTACCCAGGGTGACAGCTTGAGGCTCTGTCTCAAAAAGTAAACAAAATGAAAAAAAAAAAAAAAACTTTTATAAAACAGGATCACAATTTACTATAAAGTTAATTATTAATTTGACTAAACTGATATTTAGAAGTTTTAAAACAGGTTCAGTGCCCATAGCTCAGTGGTTAGGGCGCTGGCCACATACACCGTGTCTGGCGGGTTCAAACCCAGCCTGTGCCTGCTAAACAACAATGACAACTAGAAAAAAAAAATGGCTGGGCATTGTGGTGGGCACCTGTAGTCCCAGCTACTTGGAAGGCTGAGGCAAGAGAATCGCTTAAGCCCAAGAGTTTGAGGTTGCTGTGAGCTATGATGCTATGGCACTCTACTGAGGGTGACATAGTGAGACTCTGTCTCTAAAGAAAGAGAAGATTTAAAATGCAAAAATCTTATTCTTTGACAAAGACTCAGTTTCCAAACCAATGTAAACAACCAAATTATTACATTTTACAAATGAGACATTTTATGGACCATAACATAACTTTAATGTTTTAAGTTACTAAAAAATATTCTTTTTCTTTCTTTCTTTTTTTTTTTTTTTTTTTGAGACAGGGTCTCATTATGTCGCCCTCGGTAGAGTGCAGTGGCGTCATAGCTCACAGCAACCACAAACTCCTGGGTTTAAGCAGTTCTTTTTCCCCAGCCTCCCAAATAACTGGGACTACAGGTACCTGCCACAATGCCCAGCTATTTTTTGTTGTAGTAGTCCTTGTTGTTTGGCAGGCCGGGGCTGAGTTCAGACTCTCCAGCCTTGGTATATGTGGCCAGTGCCCTAGCTGCTGAGCTATAGGTGCCAAGCTGAAAAGTATTCTGAAACCACAACATAGGGGTCATTTCTGACATATTTTCCTTGTCCTCCTAAGCCTCACATGTCCATGTTGCATCAAAGATGGCAGCAAAGGACAGGACCTGTGTCCTTAATTAAATTACCAGGTGCAGAGTTCAAGACAGAAAGCAGGAAAGCAGAACATCCAGTTTGTCTTAGAATAGCCAGGGGGCAAAGTTGGAGTAGGGAAGAAGGGGCCATGTGGGCTAGACTATACCTTGTAGCTGCTGGCCCAAGTGTGGAGAACATGTCCCTTAGGCCTCACCATAGCTACCTCTCTAGACCTTAGTATTCAGAAGCTCAAAATCAAGAACATAAACTCACAATAGAATCTAGCAAATTTAAAAATATTACAGAGGTGGCAGTTTTATAATCTTTTAACATCTGAACTTTAATAATAGGTTTAAAACCAATTTTATATCAAAGGATGCCCAAGTCACCTGAACAAGGCATTTGAGTCATTCCTGTTCACACACAGTTCTCGATCTTCTTAGAGACATGGTAACCCCATAGTCTTTAGTAAACCCTTTCTTAAAATGCTTCAGCATAGTTCTCAGTGGGGTGGGCTTCCCTTATGTGTTTCCTATTTCCCACCCTCAGACAAACCACAAGCACACCACAGATGGGGTAAAAAGGGGGATAAGGGCAGGGGTAATCAAACAGTCATTTTGCCTTGTGAAGGGGGAACCAGAGCCCCACCCTTGTTATCCATCTCAGTAAGTCTCCAAGCACTCACACACAATGCCACCCTATTTTCTAACCTAGGAAGCCTCAGTTTCCCACTTGAACTGCAATGAACAGTATTTGGGAGGTGCTTGAAGTGATCAGGCTCCCCCTTCTCTTCCTGAGCAGGTTCCCTTCACTTTTCCCTAGACTGGTCCTACTGTGCTTCAAACTGGTGCTAGTTCTTCCATGCCAGTTCCTCCAAGTATTCGCCTTCTTGAAGACCTACTGAGGGGGTCCTCTATCTGCCCAGTTGAGGCATCCACACAGGGAGGAAAAACTGCTGTCCCTGGAATACTCAGTGGTTCATGTCACCCAGGCTGATCAGCACCCCTGTGGGTCTCCAGAGGGTTGGCAGCAACCACCAGGTGGGTCTGAGCCTGTTCTCTCCTTGGATGGTTTCACTTCCTGGTCAGAGGACCAGCAATGTTGCAGGAAGACAAGGCCTGATGGAGAGAAAGAACACCCAAACACTCATGTTTAAAATAGGAAGGGCTTTATTTCAGCCAGCAGAGCCATGGCAGACTAGAGTCTAAAAATAGCCACACTCCCTGACTATCTCTGTCTTTTTCCTTTTGTCTCCAGTCAAGGGCTCTTTGTCCACAGGTACCCTTCTCATTGGTCAGTTTGAATCAAGCTGGAGAAGGCAGGCTCAGGGTTTTACAGAAGCGGAAGGAAGTGTTAGTTTCCAGGTTCCAGGAAGTTAAGTTTCTATAAATTCCTAAGAGCTGAGTCACCATGGGGAAGACTTTGTAAGTGTGTCCTTGGGATTTCTGTGAGAAGACTTTTGTTTTCTCAGATCTTATACCCGAGTATCCTCTTTCACAACCTCAAACTCCTAGGTTCAAGCAGTCCTTCTGCCTAAGCTTCCCAGGTAGCTGGCACTATTACCCACCACAACACCTGGCTAATATCTCTATTTTTAGTAGAGACAGAGTCTCCCTCTTACTCAGGCTGGCCTCAAACTCCTGAGCTCAAGGGATCCTCCTGTCTTTGCCTCCGAGAGTGCTAAGATTACTGGTATTGAGAGAGGATACCTGAGAAGGGTGAGGTTTAAAAGAACAGGTCTTCTCAAGGAGACCACAAGGATACACCTGCAGGGTCCTCTCCACGGTTACTCAGCTCTTGGGAATTTGTAAACTTAACTTCCTGAAACTCGGAAATTTCTAAGTTCTGTGTAATCCTGTAGTTCTGTGGGGGCAGGAATAGCATCTCCCGCTTTATTCAAACTGGCCGATGAGAAGGATACCTGTGGGGTGGAACTTTTTGACTGTCAATAAAAAGGGAAAGACCAAGGCAATCGGGGAGTGTGGCCATTTGGAATTCTTCTATGCCGTAAGATCCCGGCTGGTGAATAAAGCCCTTCCTCTTATAAACGTGGTGTTTGGGTGCTCTTGGGTGCTCATTGGGCCTTGTCTTCCTGCAACAGTATAAGCCACTGCACTCAGCCAAGGCTATTTTTTTTTTTTTAATCTATTCTGCCGATCTATATTTTTAAAGGGAGGCATTTAAGCCATTGACATTTAATGTTAATATTCATAATGTGAGATACTACTCCAGACATTGTGTTGATTGTTACGAAGTTGTTTTATGTTTTCCCTTGTGTTATTGTTTTATAATGCCTGTGTGTTTTTAATTTTTTACTTTTTGGTGTTTTTATACTGGTTGAGTATTGACCCTTCATTTTGATATTTAAAACTACTTGAGCATTTCTTGGCAGCACCCGTAGCTCAGTGGGTAGAGTGCTGACCACATACACCAAGGCTGGCGGGTTTGAACCCAACCCAGGCAAGCTAAAACAACAATGACAACTGCAACAACAAAAAAATAGCCAGGCATTGTGGCGGACGCCTGTAGTCTCAGCTACTTGGGAGGCTGAGGCAAGAGAATCGCTTGAGGCCAATAGTTTGAGGTTGCTGTGAGCTGTAACACCATGGCACTCTACTCAGGGCAACAGCTTGAGACTCTGTCTCAAAAAAAAGAAAACAAAACAAATTAAAAAAAAACAAAAAAACAAAAAAACAAAAAAAAACTACTTTGAGCATTTCTTGAAGGACCAAATCTTAGGTGACAAATTTTCCCAGCATTTGCTTGTTTGGAAAAGGCATTTCCCTTCATTTATGAATCTTAGTTTTGCAGGATACAAAATTCTTGGTTGACAATTAATGATAGGACCAAAATCCCTTATGAGGTTTCCCTTGAGAAGTCTGCTGTTAGTTTTTTGGGTTTTCCTTTGTAAGTTACTTGATACTTCTCACAGAGTGTAGGATTTTTTCCTGTATGTTGACATTGACCACTCTGTGCCTTGGCAATGTCTTTTTATTAATGAATTTTCCAGGGATTTATTGAACTTCTTGTATCTGAATATCTAAATCTCTTAAGTTTTCTTCCATAATTCCTTCAAGTAAGCTTCCATGTTTTTGCTTTTCTTCTCTCTCAGGGATAATTATGATATTTATGGTTAGACATTTGATATAATCTTGTATTTCTTGAAGATTTTCTTCATTTCTTTTGATTCTTTTTTTTTTTTTTTTTTTTTTTTTTTTAAAACATTATCAAAATATTTCCCCCGAAAGAGAGTGCTGTGGCATCCAGGCTCACAGCAACCTCAAACTCTTGGGCTGAGGCAATTCCCTTGCCTCAACTTCCCAAGTTGCTGGGACTACAGGTGCCCACCAAATGCGTGGCTGTTTTTTTGGTTGTAGTTGTCATTGTTGTTTGGCAGGCCCAGGCTGGGTTCAAACCTACCAGCTCCGGTGTATGTGGCTGGTGCTCTTGCTGCTGAGCTACAGGCGCTGAGCCTCTTTTGATTATTTTTTCTTTATTTTTGACTGGGTTAATTCAAAAGCCCTGTCTTCAAGGCTCTGAAATTCTTTCTTCTTCTTGGTCTACTCTGTTGCTGAAACTTTTCACTATATTTTGAAATTTCCTAAAAGATTCTTTTACTTCAAAAAGTTTTATTATATTTAGTTTAGAAATATCTCTTTAGTAATTTTTTCATTCATATCTTGAATTTGTTTTGTGTTGGTTTTCAACTTTCTAATGGATCCCTTTGAGCTTACTTGTGATCCATATTTTGAATTCTTTATCTGGCATTTAAAATGTTCTTTGTTCTTGGAGTTCATTGTTGGAGATCTAGTGTGATCTTTTGCAGGCATTGAAATAACCCTTTTTTTTCATACTGCCAGAGTTCTTATGCCGTTTCCCTTCTTATCTGCAATCTCTTTCCTGCGCTCAAAACAGATGGCTTTGTGGTTTGCCTGTTCTCTGCCAGGAGCTCTGTTATTCAGATGTAGAGAGGAAGAGGTACACTGCCATTTGGCTTATAAAGTACCCATTATGTTACTGGCAATTTGGGTTGGTTCAACCTCAGATCCCTGGGAGAGTGTTCAGATGCTAGCAATGGTGGACTAGGTTAGGTAATCTGCAGTTCCCAGTCTCTAGGATGGCTTGCTTGAGTCCTGGGGTCACCAAACCAAGACCAAGCTCACAAAATTGCCCTCAAGCTTCCCTAAGTTCAAGCACTGGCTTTTTTTTTTTTTTTTTTTTTGCAGTTTTGGCCAGGGCCAGGCTTGAACCCACCACCCCTGGTATATGGGGCCAGTGCTTTACTCCTTAAGCCACAGATACCACTAGGCACTGGCTTTAACAGGGAGCGTAAGGGTGATCTCCTGGTCTGGAAGAATGCTCAGGCAGAAGGTTGCTGCACTGAGAACGTACTATAGGACAGGCAGGCTTCTCTTGATGAGATTAGCAGAGGCAGGTATTACCAGAAGAAGAGGGTCTGGCTGCCTGTCACTATCAGCTAATGTGCAGAGATGGAGATAGGTCCACCAAACTTTACTCATCAGAAGGCTGGCAATTCTGGAGTACAGTGAGAGTAGCCTCTTTAAGACTTTTCTGTTCTTCTATTTCTAAAATCACAGTTTTATACGTAAAAGTTCAAAGCAAAGACCACATTAACCCTTTATTTTAAACAATAATCAGCATAACCCAGTGATCTATTATAACATTTCCAATTCAAAAGTTAATCTCCTAAATCAATCTACCTAAACTACTCGAGATAAACATCTTTTGGGCTGGGTTGCTCATGTCTATAATCCTAGCATTCTAGGAGGCAGAGGCAGGTGGATTGTTTGAGCTCAGCAGTTTGAGGCTAGCCTGAGCAAGAGTGAGACCCTGTCTCTGCTAAAAATAGAAAAACTGAGGCAAGAGGATCACTTGAGCCCAAGAGTTTGAAGTTGCTGTGAGCTATCATGACACCATAGTACTATAACCAGGGCCACAGAGTGAGATTTTTTTGTATCAAAAAATATATATACATGTTTAGGTGGGACCTAAATTTATAAAACAGGCGGCACCCATAGCTCAGTGGGTAGGGTGCTGGTCACATACACCGAGACAGGCAGGTTTGAGCCTGGCCTTGGCCTGCTAAAAAACAATGACAGCCGCAACAAAAAAATAGCCAGGCATTTTGGCAGGCGCCTGTAGTCCCAGCTAATGGAAGGCTGAGGCAAGAGAATCGCTTGAGCCCAAGAGTTTGAGCTGTGATTCCACAGCACTCTACTGAGGGTGACATAGTATGACTCTGTCTCAAAATAAATAAATAAATAAATAAATAAATTGTACAGAACAATAAGAATGGAAGACAGAGCTCAGTGCCTATGGCTCGCAGCTAGGGTGCTGGCCACATACATCAAGGCTGACAGGTTCGAACCTGGCCCAGGCCTACCAAACAACAATGACAACTACAACAACAGCAACAAAAATAGCTGGGTGTTGTGGCGGGCATCTGTAGTCCCAGCTACTTGGGAGGCTGAGGCAAGAGAATCGCTTAAGCCCAAAAGTTTGAGGTTGCTGTGAGCAGTGATGCCACGGCACTCTACCTAGGGTGATATATTGAGACTCTGTCTAAAAAAAGAAAAAAAAGAAAGAAAGAAGGAAGGAAGGAAGGAAGGAAGGAAGGAAGGAAGGAAAGAAGGAAGGAAAGAAGGAAAGAGAAGGAAAGAAAGAAGGAAAGAGAGAGAGAGAGAGAGAAAGAGAGAAAGGAAAGAAGGAAAGGAAAGAAGGAAAGGAAGGAAGGAAGGAAGGAAGGAAGGAAGGAAGGAAGGAAGGAAGGGAAGGAAGGAAGGGAAGGAAGGAA